>APFE030302478.1:690-54495 GCA_000404065.3 Pinus taeda
AGTTGGACGACTTCAAGTGTAGAATGTGAGTCATAGAGTTCTTTCAGCTTTTGTAAAGCTTCAAAGGTAGTTGAATATGATGAAATATGGTGACTCACCTCCTTATTTACAGATGTTGCGATTAATGCATACGCTTTGTTGTTCTTGTTTTCCGAGATGGCGAGCTCTTTGTCTGATGTAGGCTTTTTTGGGTTACTGTCTCCTTCTCCGACACACACTCCTTTCCACAACTCATTGAAGATGAGGGTGTGTTGTATCATCCAAAACTAGTCAGGATAGTTCTCCTTGCCAGTGAGAACTATTCCTATCATAGAGATGATTGAATGCATTCTGTGAAAAATTACTTCTGCTGATAAAAAACTTTTTCCGATAGACTAATACTTCTGATGGCAAAAAATTTGCTCTTATGAAGAAAAAAAAACTTCTGCTGCTATACAGTCAAATTGTTCTCAAAGGGGTAAAAAGATTTCAATGTCTTTATGTACTATATTTTCTTCCAATGTCTCTGTAAAATATCCTTCATAACACCTCCCCCTTTTCTTCTTTTAAAAAACCATTCAATATATATATATTTTTACAGCACCAACTTCCCAAAACTCCTCAATAACCATAATAATTTATATACCACCACACTTCCCTTATATTCCTTATAATAACAAACTCAAAACAAGGGATATGAATTCACTTAAACCAAAGAGGCTTTGACTTATTTACTTTAATGTGAAGGTTTGGAAGAGAATATGGGTGAATGAAATATTCACTTTAACGTGAACTACAATGCATGGCGCCTTATACCATTCACCATACCATTAAAAACGTATCAAGCAACATTTAAAATATTAGATATCAGGCAGCTTCAAAACATTCGTTGGATCGTATACCACAGACTTTTCAAAACAACGTTTCAAAACAGGTAGCTTCAAAATAGTGTTTCAATATTAGGCAGCTTCAAAATAACGTTTCAAAATAGGCAGCTTCAAAACAGAGTTTCAAAACAAGCAGCTTCAAAACAACATTTTAGATATCAGGCAGCTCTCATACGACGGCATTAACCAGTGTTTCAATATTTTTAAACAGTGTTTCAAATAAGCAGCTCTCATACGCATAGCACAACTGTTCAGGTAGCGTTCTCCTTCAGGCAACATTCTCCTTCAGGCATTAACCAACGTTTTCAAAACACAACTGTTCAGGCTCTCATACGCATAACACAACTGTTCAGGCAGCGTTTCAAAAATCATGGGTCTCAATGTCAGAAGGCAGTGGACAGAGGACAGAAGGCAGTGGATAGAGGAGTTACAAGGCAAGGCTAAGAAAAGAACCTGGGACCTGTGCTCTGATACCATGTCAGGCCAGGAGTAACTCCAGAAAAACTGATTCATTTATTCCATTAGGTAGCTATCTATTATATACATGAAAGTGATCGTTCAGTTCATCTTCTTGATGACTGTTCACATTCAAATTCTCCCAATCGCTGAGGATTAGGTGTCAATAGAATTTACATGGGAGATGGCAGATCAGATGGAGGCTATGTATCATTTATTGTTTGCCAGTGGAGGCAAACCATTTTTTGTATAGTGCCTTTTTATATGTTTTTGGTATAAGTTTTGGTGATGTTTGGTATATGTACATATGTATATGGATGTAAACAATTCCATGAGCTATGTTATGAAGCTCCAATAAGTGGTATGAGTGTCATGTCGTTATCATGTTAT
Organism: Pinus taeda; assembly: GCA_000404065.3. NCBI lineage: Eukaryota > Viridiplantae > Streptophyta > Pinopsida > Pinales > Pinaceae > Pinus > Pinus taeda. Next base: position 2,403 of record APFE030302478.1, read on the forward strand.
AGTTTTTTATGTTGTCATGTCGATTTGGTTCTTAGCGGGTTAATCATTGTAAATACTACAACGAGGTACGTTATAAAGCTCCATGGGAAATATTTTTTGCTTACAACAATCTTGTGGTTATAGGTGTTGTTGAACATCGAGGATGGTTTCCCGGGGGGGGGGGGGGGGGGGGGGTTTGTAACAACCCTGGTGAAAATTCCATGTAATAAAAGTTAATAAATGAAAAATAATAACCACGTTTGATGGGACAATTATTCCAAGTTGAATGTTGGGAAAAACATTCTAGGGTGGGTGTTCATTGGTTTATTAATGGCTAAGGAAATTTGCAAAGAAAGTGGCTAAGGATTTGGAAAGGAAAAATTGCATTTTGGCATATTTGTTTATGAAAATAATGGAAATTAGGAGAAAATGGAGGTGAAAGGTCACAAGTTGCATGCGAGGAGGAAATTGAAGGAAAATAATGGAAAATGAAGAAAATAGAGGCCTAATAGAAAAAGTATTTTGAGGATCATTTTGTCATCTTTTCTTTAGTTCATTTTGGATCTCTCTCATTACTATCTCTCTCTCTCACTCGTGGAAAATCTGAACGTTTTCTTAGAGAACCCTTGGAGGGTCTGGCATACTTGGAGTTTTCGAGAAAGAAGGAAAAGCAAGAGTAGGAAAGTGTAAGAGGACATCAATATCACCAGCTACAATAGGTTTTTGTTGTAGGTACCAAGTTGCATGTATTTTTTCCTCACTGGTTTTAGCATGCATGTGGTTTATTGGTCATGATCCTTCAATAGCATGGAGGATTTCCTGGATTGACAATCAATTTTCCTAGCCTTGTCATTTCCTCAATAGCCATGGCGTTGTGGGTTTATTTTTTTGTTTTTCAGGTTGGTCATCATGTTCCCTTAGCCTAGGTTGAGTGACTAGTTCCTAGAAGCCTTGGTTTGAGAAACACTCTGGAAGCCCTTTGACAGCTTCGGTTGAGTTAATAGTACGGGAAGCCTTGGTTAGACCAATGCTTTAGAAGCCCTAGGTGGGTTGAGTAACTAGTCCTAGAAGCCTTGGTTGGAAAAACACTCTAGAATCTTGCTATAATCTATGGGTTGAGTTACTAGTCCTAGAAGCCATGGTTGGAACAAAGGCTCTAGAGCCCTAGAAGGCTTGGGTAGAGACCAATTTGATGATGCTTTTGTCATGTCCGTCGATGAGGTGGAATCATTGTTTGATGGGTTGAGTTTGTTGGCCCCTGGAAGACCTAGATGGTTTTTGGATTGATGTGTTCTATGAGATTCCACATTATGCTTGGAATATAGCACGAGGATGAATGGATGAAGAGAGATTTGGCTCAGCCATTCTACAGTCAAGTGGAACGTGGTAGTCCCATCCCAGGTTTGGATTTTGCATTATCAATATGAGGTTATTTCTCTTTCTATTTCTATGAGTATTATACTCGTTTATATGTCGATATATGGTTGTTATTTCCTTGGTATATTTGTTGCTATTATGCTTGTTATGTATATGTTTTATGACAGCAACTATGTATGTCTCTCATCATGTTTTTACCTGTACATGAACGAAAAATGTATCTATGACCTAATGGATGAAACTGTGGCTAATGTGTTGAGGCATCAATGTCTCTTAGTGATTCTCAGATGAGTATGAGACCCCTATGCTTCAAACTATTGTTTACACATGTAGATTACATATTTGTGATATATTTGATGAAATTCCAGTCATGGCTAGTAGGGGTCCAGTTAAGGGCTTGTTCAAGTATTTGCATTTTCATCGTTGCTTCATTGCTATCTTTCTGTTATAAAGGTGTCATTAAATTATGACCAGTGACTTGGGCTCTCGGCCTGAAAATTGGCTCAAATCGTGAGGACACTCGCACAACACTAAGAAAAATAGTCCCTAGACGTTGGCATGCGTTGTCATGAGAGAGTTGAGAGCCTCCTAGACTCCGTCAAGCCCATAGCATGGGAGTGTCTAGAGGCCAAGAGGTCTAAAACTTAGTGGGACTCAAGAGTTAGTTACCAAAATTGTTGGGATGGTTCTCAGGGGTCCTATAGCTGATGTGGAAGGTTTGTATGATGTGTTTATATCAATTACATTTCCTTTCGGTCACCTAAGAGGTTGAATCCAATCATAGTAGCCTCTCGTCACATGTTCACTCTAGTTGGCTAATTACTTGGGTAGATGTGGGAAGAGGGTCTTACAAATTAGGTCAATGTTTATGCCCAAGGAGTTAGGTCAACCAATTGTCATTAGTGTTATTTGGAATTTTTCTAGTTCCATGGTGGTAGGTGTGCAATTAGAATCCCCTTGGATGAGGCACATCTAAAAATGTCTGAAAGCATTACTTGGGTTACCCCCTAAGGTTGACCTTAGAAAATAATAAGTGAATATATCACATACTAATTGTCTGATTAGGTGAATTCGTAGCCTTAGTATAGACATGACAAAGAAGAATTTGGATTGAGCACAAATATTCTTGGGGGGTGAATGACCATACAATTATGAAATTAAGTGGATCGTGGAGGAATGTGATAGAAAAATTGGTTCCAATGTGCCTCTCCTCATGTATTTCGTAGAGAGATATGATAGAGCTTCCCATATCCTGGTGGACCAATTTAAGCATGCATAGAATGACTCAGGTAACCATATCATTTCATCTTCACAATACACAACAACATGGTGGCTTCTGAAAACAAAGGTCAGAGTGAGCCTATTTGAGGTGTCTTGAGAGGAAGGTGTTATGACTGAGTTTTATATATTATAGATTGAGGATTTGCGAGGGTTGAGTTGATGTGGAGAGGAATAAGTGTGTTTGTATGGCAATGTCAGTTCTTATGAACATTGGTGTAGTGGAATTAGAGATATAGTGTTGTCCTTGATGACACCCTACTCTAATGTCTACACTATATTGATGATTGATGTTTTCATAGATTATATGAATTGATGTGCATAGTTCATGTCTGATACACTTGATCAAAGCAGGATATTATGGTTGAAGGAATATTTCCTATCAGTATGTCTCTTCTTTATCAACGGAATCGATGTACGTCTTGGATGGAGAATATTTTCTCATGATTATAAAGGTATTGCAGGTGTTCTATTCATTACAAAAGTGTCTTGTTGATTGAATATGGGCTTCACACTACTCTTAGGAAATACTCTTGCACACACTCTTGCACAATACTCTTAGGAAATACGGACACAAATGTAGCATGCACAACATAATAAATTTTGCCTCCAATAATTAGTGCATAGAAATTGATTTACCTTGGTCATGTGGCGTGCTACAGGGTTCACTTATGGATGGATAGATATTTTGGGGTGCTCATACACTGTGTCTAATCAAGATGAGGACATAAGCACACACATTGCATGATATATTGAAACACACTTCATGGATACACACATCATATGACACACCTAGATGAGGATTGCTAACATACATCATGTAATAGATGAAGATTGATGGGCTCATGGAATCGAGTTTCCTATTAATCAACCTATAGCATATGTGTTTATGGCATGCTAAAGAATAAGCCTAATTTCACTAGAAATTGATAAACACCTCCTAAAATCCTTTCACTAAATCCCCCTTCTCAATACATCAATCTAATAAAATAATTCTTATTTTAGTAGATTAAAATAAAAATATGTTTAGGTAATCATTCATATAGAATATGTTCTAGAATAAACCTCAATGCACATATGACTAATAAGTATTTATGGGGCATGCATGCTCCTCAAAGAATCCTTGTAGGAAAACACTAGATATAGCCCAAACAATGGGTAACCACTCATCAATCAAGAAAACCAAACATGCAAGCTTGCATTAAGGAACCCTTATAAAAGGGTGCATCTATCAAATTCCCAAACAACAGGAAACCACTTATCAATATAGCAAACTAGGCGTGTATACCTACATAAAATAACCCTTATAAAAGAGTGCATCTCTCCAATGCCCAGATATAGGAATCAAACCATTACAAAACATTTCAAAACCCCAACATATGAGCATGAAGAAAATGGAACAAGTTCCCCAAAAGAGATGCTAGTGAATAATCTAGAGAATATTTGCGCCTAAAATTCCTACAAATTGTGGCTGATTCTTTCAATGGTGTGTGTTCTCCTCCAACAATGTTGATTTTCTGCATGCAACCCTACGTTAAAATGTGTTGTATCGGTATGCATTGGAATGTTAGTTTTTAAAGATGAAAATTGTTGTAAAAGAGTCATGACATATATATTACTTTGCCCATAACCCCTGCTAATCCCAAGCATTGCTTAAGTTCTAAATAGGCTTACAAGTTAAGTGTATGGATGGATGGATGGTTGTTTAAATGTTGTGATGAGTTCTTTTTAATTGTTATGAACCATGTTGTTTTGTGCCTTCAATGCTCTTTGTGATGGAACTATGTTTTTGTGTGTTGACTACATTGAGAATTGTGAAGTGCTAGGTTGTGCTTGATATTGGACTAAACACTACCTTCGTAGTATCGTTGCAATTAGTCTAAGAACTAAACACTCCCTAACATTGAGAGCCAAAACACAGGCATCAATCCTGTGTGTCCTCGGCCTCTGTAGAGCCTGTGGTCCATTGATTTGAGTAAGCTCACAATTGAATGGTGTGTTTTAACTATGTATATGCTATGATGACGTTTTTGGAGGATTAAATATTGCATTGAGTTGGAGACTCTTTTCTAGGCACTAGTGAACCCTTGTTCATTGGAATGTTACTCCTATAATCTGTGTTCATCACTGTGCATTATTTGGTATCATAAGTTTATTGAAATGATTGTTGGGTGTGTTATTATTTCCATGACTAGCCCAAATAGTGAACCAGGGGGTTAGAGGGGCGGCGGAGCCTACATTAGGTTGGGTGGACCTACCTATGGTTTTGTGCATGATTTTCGCACATGGTTTTGGATGCAATGGTTTTTCCATGGTTTTGGAAGCGATGCTTTTCGGTCGATGGTTTTGGACATGATGGTTTTCGGTCAATGGTATTGGATGCTTCGACATGTATAAATATGTATTGTAACATTGAAAAGAACATAATGAAAAATCAAGCTGGCAGTCCCAGTTTTGGGATCCAAGGGAAAATCTTTGTATATATGTGTTTTATGTGTTCTGCTCTCACATTGTTTATCTCTTGCGTTTTAGAATTCATATGTAGGTAATTTTTTTACGGGGTTAAAACCTACATTTGGTATAAGAGTTGTTTTTGGCTTCAAGGGGATGCCTTTGTTGCTGAGGGGTTTTGCTCGGGCCTATGGTAGACGCTATTTAGTGGGAGATTTGCGAGATCAATTCTAGTGGTGAAAGAAGATGGTGAGTGGTGGAAAGATAAAGATCGAGAAATTTAATGGTCCGAGTTTTGAGTTGTGGAAACTCAAGATGGAGGGTCTGTTGGTGGATAAAGATCAGTGGATCATGGTAGATCCAGGTACTAAACTATTGGGAGTGTCGAATGAAGAATGGAAGAAGTTGGATCATAAGAAAAAGAGCACAATACAATTGTGTGTCTCAGATTCAGTATTGCTGAATGTATCAGGGGAAGCTACAATGAAGGCTTTATGGGACAAGTTAGGGACTTTGTACCAATTTAAGTCTCTGGTGAATAAATTGTTCCTATGGAAAAAGTTGTATAACCTGAGGATGAAAGACGGAGACTCAATGACAGAGCATATGAACGCATTTAATACTATGGTAAGTTATTTATTATCTACTGATATTAAAATTTCAAATGAAGATAAGTGCATCAAGTTGTTGTGTTCTCTACCAGATTCGTGGGATAGTCTGGTTATTGCAATAGGTAGCAATACAACTACCTTGCAATTTGATGAAATAGTCTCATCCTTGCTGACAGAGGAGATGAGACAAAAAAATATGGAGAGCCAGAATGGTGATGCCTTTTTTGTATGAGGACGGTCCCAGAATAGAAACAAAAATAAGTCATCGAGTCGGAGATTTAAATCTAGAGGGAGATCTAAATCTCTAGGAAAACCTGTAAAGGTGGTGTACTGGAAATGCATAAAGGAAGGGCACTACAAAAGGGACTGTAAATCTAAAGCTTCTAATAAAGGAAAGGGATCTGATGATGCTCCTTCTGTAGAGGTGAAAACCACCTCAGGTAAAGGTGGGGATGTGTAATTGGCTTCTTCAAGTACACATGTAGATCATGAGGCATGGTTGATTGACTCAGGTGCATCCTTTCAATTCAGTCCCCATAGAGAGTGGTTCCGTGAGTATGAGAAATATGATGGTGTTGATGTCTTCTTAGGGAACGATAACAAGGCTAGAATCATTGGTCATGGAAAATTAAAGTTGAAGCTGCAAGGTGGAAGGGTTAGAACACTTCCGAGTGTTTTGCATATTCCTGCATTAGACAGAAATCTGATTTCCATAAGCAAACTAGATGATGCAGGTGTAAAAACAGTTTTCGAGAAGGATACCTACAAGATGGTTTAGGGAGCACTGGTGTTGATGCAGGGAGTTCAGATTAGAACTCTGTACAAGCTACAAGATAGCACTCTTGTTAATGGGTGCAAAAACTCTGTGGTTCCTGAAAGTGGAGCAGAAAATCTAGTGGTCTTTAGAGAGAAGACCATGCTATGGAATCAATGGCTTGGACATATAGGAGAGAAGGGCCTTCGAATACTTCGTGGTAAAGGCATGGTAGAAGGTATGAGCAATAGCTCTCTAGATTTTGATTTCTGTGAAAATTGTGTATATTGGAAGTGGAATCGGTTGAGTTTCCCCTATGGTGATAAGAGGCCGAAACATATATTAGAACTTGTGCACAGTGATGTGTTTGGACCTGTGAAGGTTCCGTCACTGGGTAAGTCTATGTACTATGTACCATTTGTAGATGAATTCTCAAGGAATACATGGATATAATTTCCTTAAGAAGAAATCTGAAGTCTTTGACATGTTTAAATAATTTAAGGCTTTGGTGGAAAACCATACAGAGAAGAAGATAAAGGTGTTGATGACAAACAACAGTGGAGAATTTTGCAGTAAGGAATTTGAAGAATTCTGTAAGAAGTGTGGTATAGCATGGTAGAAGAATACTCCATACACACCTGAGAAAAATGGAGATGTAGAAAGAATGAACAAGAAGTTGATCGAAAGGGCAAGTTGCATGCTCGGTGGTGTTGGGTTAGGATAGGTATTCTAGGAAGAGGCAATGGAGATAGCATGTTACTTGGTCAACATATCACCTTCATCAGTGTTGGAGGATAAAACTCCACAAGAGGTATGGACTGATAAGAAACCCTCTCTTTCACATCTGAGGGTATTTGGATGTGATGCATATGTACATGTTCCAAAGGAGAAACTAACAAAGTTAGATAGTAAATTTGAAAAGTGCATATTTATTGGGTATAAGGATGGTTTAAAGGGTTATTAGCTTTGGAACCCAGTGACAAGGAAGGTGGTGCACAACCAAGATGTGGTGTTCAGAGAGGTAAAAGATGTTATCAAACATGAAGTCCAACCAAAGGAACTTGAGGAGATAGAGTTTGAGCTAAAGGAGGAAGAATCAAACTCTACAACAGAGGAGGAATTAGAAGATGAAGAGCAACAAACTCCGGGTGTGAGAAGATTAGTTCGAGAAAGAAGGCAGCTTGAAATGTATAGTCCATCTGCTTTCCATTCAAATTTTGCTTTATCTATTACTGATGATGATCCTAGAACTGTGAAGGAAGCAGCAGATTCAGAGGATGAAAAACTCTTAAAAGAGGCCATGGTTGATGAAATTTCATCTTTGCACAAAAATGAGGCTTGGGATCTGGTGGAGTTGTCGTCTCAAAGGAAACCCATTGGCAGAAAATGGGTGTTCAAGAAGAAGACAAATGCAGAAGGAAAGGTGGAGAAATACAAAGCTCATTTGGTAGCAAAAGGTTATTCCCAGGTGCTGGGAATTTATTTTGGTGATATTTTTTCTCTTGTTGCAAAGGTATATTCTATTAGATTACTTTTATCTGTTGTTGTTTCTTTAGATTTTGAGGTAGAACAGATGGATGTGAAGACAAAATTTCTTCGTGGGGATCTGGAAGAGGATATCTACATGAAGCAACTTGAAGGCTTTGCGGTGAAGGGTAAGAAAGCACTGGTATGCAAGCTAAAGAAGTCTTTGTATGGGTTAAAACAGTCACCAAGGATGTGGTATCAGAAATTTGATACATTTATATGGGGACTTGGCTTCACCAGAAGCAAAGTAGATCATCGTGTGTATTTTAAATTAATTGGCGACCATGTTATTTATCTGGTCTTGTATGTGGATGATATGTTGCTAGTTGGAAATGACAAAGAAAATCCATGATTTGAAGACCCAATTGTCCTCCAAATTCGACATGAAATATCTTGGTGCTGCAAACTATATTTTTGGCATGGAAATTAAAAGAGATTAGGCAAAGAGGAAGCTCTGGTTAAACCAGAGGAGGTATGTTGAGACAATATTGCAGAGGTTTAATATGCAGGATAATAAACCAGTGAAGGTTCCTATTCTTGTAGGTGTAAAGTTATCTGTTGAATAGTGTCCCAAGACACAAGAAGAGGAAGAGGATGTGTCCCGTATTCGATATGCAAGTGCAGTCAGTAGCCTGATGTATGTGATGGTATGTACTAGACCAAACATTGCACATGCAGTGGGAGTATTGAACAAGTTTATTTCAAAACCAGGGAAGGAGCATTGGACAACAATGAAGCAGGTTTTCAAGTATTTGAATGGCACTGGTGATTATGGTTTGTGCTACCAAGGAAGACCAGGATTGGACAGAGTTTTGGATATTTGTGGCTTTTTGTTGCGGACTAGGCTGGAGATATGGATAAGAGAATATCTACAAGTGGGTATGTGTTTAACCTATTTAGAGGTGTAGTCAGTTGGATGAGTAAGAAACAATCCATAGTGGCACTATCAACTACAGAGGCAGAATACATGGTAGCCACTCATGCAAGCAAGGAAGCAGTTTGGTTGCAGACATTGTGTTCAAGTATGGGGTTGGTACAGGGAGCTATAAGGATAGACTGTGACAACCAAAGTGGAATTTTCTTGGCAAAGAACCCTGCTTACCATTCAAATACAAAGCACATTGATGTTCAATATCACTTTGTGAGGTATATGATAGAAGACAAAAAGGTGTTTCTGGTTAAGGTGGACACTTTGAAGAATACTGCAGATGCATTGACAAAATTTGTGAGCTTTGAGAAGTTCTCTTGGTGTAGAGAAACAATTGGCGTTGCAAGGCTGGATAAATGACTAGGCTCTCTTGTGGCTCCCTGTGGAAAGAAAACAACACGTGGGAGAATGTTGGGTTGTGTTATTCTTTCCATGACTAGCCCACGTAGTGAACTAGGGGGTTAGAGGGGGGCAGGTAGCCCCCCTCTACTGGGTCCTGGGTAGCACCCAAGATTTTTCTTTTTGGACCCTATATTAGGTTGGGCAGACCTACCTATGGTTTTGTGCATGATTTTCGCACATGGTTTTGGATGTGATGGTTTTTGGTCCATGGTTTTGGATGCGATGGTTTTTAGTCCATGGTTTTGGACGTGATGGTTTTTCGTCCATGTTATTGAATGCTTCGGCATGTATAAATATGTATTGTAACAGTGAAAGGAACATAATGAAAAATGATGCTGGTAGTCCTAGTTTTTAGATCCAGGGGAAAATCTATGTGTATGTGTTTTATTTGTTATGATCTCGCATTGTTTATTTTCTTTGTTTTAGAATTTGTATGCAAGTAATTTATGTACGGGGTTAAAACCTACAATGATGTGCTTCCTATGTCATCAACATTGAACAATCCTTCATTGAACATGGTAAAACATTTTTTCAAGGGAAAGGTAAAGCAACTGAACCTACTGATTATGTTGTGGCACATTGCGACATTGGAGTACCTGAAGACTTATTTAGTGCTTCACTTGCTTCATGGAAAGATGTTTGATTCCTTGATTTAGGAGAAACATTCTACCTAATTTTCAGAATATATTTCTTTAAATAATTCATTGATAATGTTGATTGAGAAGTATACTTTGAAGAAAAGTCAAAACTCAAGCCATCGGGCTCAAATTACCTGGACTTCAAGACTTTCTTCTACATGATGTTCTATACCTCCTAGAGTTGAGGAGAAGTTTTTGCCTTTGGTCTAGATTCACCAGCAAGAAAACTCAATCCATATATTTGATGGCAAGGTTGAGGTTAGAAAAGCATCATATCACTCACTTTTCATGACTAGGATAGAAGAATAAATGCTTATGAAGTTGCAACAAACCTCTTTTCATGCAAAAAACATTTCATACAATTATTATTGTGATTAAGCTACAGTTCCATCAAGTCTTTTATGGCATGCTAGATTTGGATATTTCAACTATGAAAGCCTTATTTTATTGAATAAAAATGGTGTTACTAGTTTGTCAACTATTCCTCATAAACTTAAGCAATGTGATGCTTGTATCTTAGGAAAGCACAACAAATAATCCTTTCATGATTCTCATTCCAGAGCACATAGAAACCATGAACCTAATCATTCTAATTTTTGTGGCCATATGCCTATTCGTTCTGCAAATGGAAATAAATATATGATGAAATTTATTGATGACTGCACCAGAATGTGTTCGGTTTATTTATTGAAGAACAAATATGAAGAATTTGAAACATTTAATAACTTTCATGCATGCAATGAAGATGATGCACGATATCATATTGGATCTATTTGTAGTGATAATGGAAAATAATATACTTAAAATTAATTTTAAAAATATCTTCTCTAGCATGGGATCAAACATCAAACAATCGTGCCTTAAAATTTCTAACAAAAAGGAGTAGCTAAAAGAATGAATAGGAAAATCTTAAATATGGTATGTTCAATGATATTTTTCAAGAAAGTTAAGCTGATGTTTTGGGTTGATTTGGTTCTATGTGTTGTGTATATAAATAATAGGTGTCGATCTCATGCTATCAAAAAAATATTCCCTATGAAATTTGGTATGGCCACATTCCTTTGGTGAGGCATCTTAGGGTTTTTGGTTCCACCTGTTATGCCTTGGTTCCTAAGGAACATAGAAACAAACTCGGTGAAACAGGTCACAAATGTATCTTATTTGGGTACTCAAATACCTCCAAAGCATACTATAGCTATGATGAAGTGAATAAGAAGTTTATACAATCTAGAGATGTGATCTTTCCTAAATATTCGAAGACTGGAAATTTTGTTGAGTGGAAACTGGATCGCTTGGACAAATTTGGACATGCAAAATATTTTGAAGAGTTTGATAATTAGATTCCACATATTCAAGGGGGAAATTCCTATACTGGATCAATCTGTCAAATATCCTCCTGAAGCACTCTCCCCCCCATATGAAGCTCCCGACACTAATCAAGATGACAATTTGAGTGATGTGATTGACATAATTGGGAGGATAAATATTGATTTAGCCCCATATCAATAAACTGAGCAACTTGGGAAATATCATAAAGGTCTTCCAAAATGGTTGACAAAGACACTTGAAAGTGTTCGTCCTGGTGAGGTTGGAAAGAGAATAACAAGAATCTCAATCACATAGAATGGAGGTGATGTAGCTATTCCTGATTCACCTGTTGATATGGATATTCCTTATGATGGTGAACTAAATTTGGAAAGAGAATAACAAGAATCTCAATCACATAGAATGGAGGTGATGTAGCTATTCCTAATTCACCTGTTGATATGGATATTCCTTATGATGGTGAACTAAATTTGTATACAAAGTTTGGACCAAATTCCTTCAAATAAGTCACTTCTCATGATGAATGGAAAGAATTGATGCACAAGGAGTATGATGCTTTGATAAAGAATGACACTTAGAAGTTGGTTGATCCTCCATTGAGAACCAAACGAATACGCTGCAAGTAGGTATTCAAAAACAAGTATAAAGCAGATGGTTCACTTGACACGCATAAATCTAGGCTTGTGGAAAAATCTTTTTCGCAGAAAAAAGGGGTCAATTATGAGGAGAATTTTTCACCCACAACAAAATGGGCTACCATCCAGACACTCTTTTTCTTAGTAGCTTAGAATGGTTGGAAAGTCCATCAAATGGATGTAAAAATTTCTTTCTTGAATGGAGGTATGTAAGATAATTTTTTTATGCCTCAACCAGAAAGATTCATAATGATGCCTGGACTCACCAACAGCCCTTCAAATTAAGCGGGTGAATGTTGACACTTAATATTTGGAATTAGGAAAAATTATGTAAATATTGTAAATAGTAAAAAATAAAGGAAGTTAAAAGATGAGGATACATTGGGAGATGAAACCAAATAGTCCTCCTCTCATTGTATATATCCCTATTCTCTCTTACTGCTACAAAACACAATTTGATTCAGAATTACAAACTTGACCTGATAGGGAAGACACTTAGAATAATCATATTAATTAAATGAGAGTAGTAAACATATGCTGGAATGATAACGATCATAATCCTTATACATTTGTTTTCCTTTTTATGGCATGTGAAGCATCAAGGGACTCGCATAAGATGATTGACAAATTCTAGTCTAAAGACAAGGGTAATGTGTAGTACATGGGTTAAATGGATGAAGGTAGCATGCAATCATGTAGAGAGGCACCCATTAGAATGATTTGAATCAACTAGAGTGGACATGGTGGGATAAAACATGAGCTGGGTGACCACAAAGGATCACATATTACTATTGATACAAGTTGGGCCAAGATATAATTTGGGAAAAATATGTAATACAGAACATTGACCCATTCTAAACAGAAGGATGCAACCTTCTTCAATTTGGAATGATTGCTTGTAAATGCGATGATAGAGTTGGCTAAGGCAACAAGCATTTGACCAAGTACCATTTGGATTATAAGTGCTAATGTGAGATGAGGAGTTGGTTCAATTGGAGGGTAAATGCACAAGTTTATATGGGTTTGGATAGCGTTGAATCACCCAATGTCTAGCATGATTGGGTGGGTCATTGCATAAGTCATGATACAATTTTCTTACACGATAAAGTGTAGGGAGATAAGTTCTTGTTAGTCATTCAAAAGTTTCTAGGTGAATAAATAATTTATATTCATTAATTATTCTCTCATATACATCCAACGAGCTACAACTATTCTCTCTTCTTGCATCACATTACAATGGCTCAACCAAAGGTATATAAAAACAAAACTTTTATTAAATATGGAATCACGCAAACTGTAACTTTCCTTTCCTCATGAAAATTAATACTTTACGCTTTAACTAAAATTTTCTAACTTTCCTTTAACTTAACTCAACATTTTTATTTTTCTTGACTCGTCTTTTCTAGACAAAGCATTAACCTTCTAACTCTCGCTCACTTGACTTCTAATATTAGACTTGAATTTCTTTCCTAAACTTAACTCCACTCTTCATTCATTGCATGCATACAAGAGTAATTAATATTTCTAAAAATTGCCATTAATTACAACCATATGACTCAACCTTAACTCAATCATGACTCAACTATGCCTGCTATGCTTGCAATAGAAAGCTGACTCAAAAAAAGTTTTAAAATGCAATTTTTTCTTTTTGATTTCTTCCATGTTATATACCATTGAAACTTCTTCATTTTCAATTTCTCTTTCTTGATGCAAGCTGCACATTTCTTCCTCTTGAAATATCCATTCACTCATGGGCTACTACCCCAAGTCTTCATGTTCAAACTATGAACTTTGCCATGCTTCTTCTGCTTCATATTCTTGATCATCTTTCCACCATACTCATTGATAGTAGAATTTGATCTCTTTTTTACTGCATCATTAAAGGGTTGTTTAAATGCCTCCTTCTTTGTCTTCAAAAGCATACATGCCCTTTCCTACATCCTTTTTTTCATCTTCTCTTTCAGCTATAACTGTAACTGGAATGTTTTCTTGTCTACTTGCACACTCAAAATAAATGTTTAAAACATATTCGTTATGCTATGCAGTGAGAGATTTCTTTTATTCTTCTTTCTTCTCTGCCTCTTCAACTGCATTGAACCTATCTTCCACTATTAGGTTTTTAGTGTATATTCTCATAAAAAAACTCATGAATAACTTTATCCTCTTCTTAATCATCAATTGACGCTAGATCATGAGTTGCTTCATGTCGAGTGGTATAAATGCAAGATTTATATACCACATTTAAATTGTCAATCTCGGTTGGTAAACTTAGAGGTGTAGCATAGTAAATGCCAAAATAATACCTTGGGGATATGAAAAATATAAATAAATCTCTTGCAAACAATTCAAAGAGAATCATTCAAAAAACAAGACTTTTTAAAGTAAGGCAAACACATTGTGATCCTACTTTTGGCTCCTATTCTAGGTTGAATGACTCCTGTAGAAAGTATTCTTGAGTTGTCCAGGGGACAAGGGAATGTAGATTCCACTTAAACTGACAAACCATTCAAGAGATAAAAAATGTAAAATCCTCTTAAAGGATTACTTGCAAAGAAGGAAAGCATGAAATAAAACTAGGAATTATAAGAAAAACTCATTCACAACTTGTCGTAATATGAGAAAATAATTAAATGATTTCTTCCCAATGTCAAGATACTGGTACTTAGAAGGAATCACTTGTAAATTATTTCTCTGAAAATAATGTATTATTCAATCAAGAGTTTAAGACATCCATTACATCCATTGACTAGAGGTATTCTCGAAGAGTTTCTTTGGAAACTTTAATTTTGCAATGAAACAAGGATAATATCCTCATGCTAATCCTGTTATTTGAATTATAATAATGATTACTATCCTCTTAAAGTTCCAGGATCATTTTCACAAAATAATTTAAAGTGTTTAGGAATGCTCAAATAATATGGATAATAAATGAAATGACCCTTAATGATCATACCCCTACTTCGTGATAAACAATTGTTATCTATATCATTAAATCCTTGAAAACTAAAAGTATATTTTGTTATGTGATTGACTAAATCAGAGTAAATATTGCAGTGAGATTTTAATAAGTGAGAAATGCAATAAAAATACACTCACTAGATATACTCTATTTTCTCCATCTCAATTTACATATATAATCCCAATCTGTTGAACAATAATGAATTCCAAGAAAGTAACCATACCATCAAACTCATCAATCAAACTTGTGAAATTTATCATCAAAGCATAAAGCATAATTTTGAAATAAGATTACAAACTTCTACTTAATCACACTCTCACACTTATGCATTGATCAAACAAGAACACAAAAAATCCTAAGAGGTATGGGGCAATCAACTTGCTGGTGGGCCCAAACCACCTAGCTCATTTCCCTTGCAAAGGTTAACTCACAATCCCAAAAGATTCAAAAGAAAAATAGACATGAATCAAATGCCAACATATATTAATTCTTATGTCTTGTTAGATAGACATTAAGCAGTGCAGAGCTTGGCTCCAATCATCCCCTTCATGGATCAAGCCACTAGTCACACGTCTCCTCCCTTCATTTCTTAACAAAATCACCCTTTGTCTATCAAAATACAATTCTATAGTCTAATTCGTATCCCCTATATAGTAAAAGGTCTCTTAATTATAACAATGATGTCTTGTAGTTACCGAGTTTGAAGATTAACAATGCATACAATTTTAGATTTTGTGAACTGATTTCTGGACCAAAATAAGGAATTTGATTGTCTGAATAGATTAACATTGATCTGAGGTTCCATATAAACACAACAACTCGTGCTGAGTCATTAAATATTCACCATAACATCCATGGGCATATCACATTGTTAATAAACCTTGTGACTTCTAGAATATAGTTTGATTGCATCCTTTGACCTTCACTCTACACGTTATCTCAAAGACCTGGGTTTGATTAAGGGAACAGAACAACATCTTGAGCGTATGATCCTAAAAAATCATATTCTCTTTTTCCATCATGGTAACTCGATGTATGATAATCATGGAGATGAGGACATGATTGGTATTGCACGAACATTAGCTAAACTGTTGGAACAGGAACTATACACCTTCAACAAGGATAACTTGTTATTAGTGATATCTCCACATGAATCCCTTCAAATCATTAAAACAAAGATAATTAATAGAATAATAACATGTTACCTATTAATGCCTTTATAAAATTCCAACAATATATAGAATATTACAATAATAACTACAAACACCAGGTTAAGGCACAAGAGATCCTTAGCAAAAAGTGTTAAAATCTAGGCAAAATGGAGGCTCAACGCTCCCCCATATGGATCTCCTTCCATGTCCTCATGTGAGATGAACCGTAAGATAGAAACCATAATTTTCAAAAATACAAGGTTCTGGCCTAGAGCCCTATCGTATTGATCAAAATATTCAAGTTCTTTCCTCCTGTGTCTCTACCCATTCTAATCCCTCTTTTTAAAATCTTGTTATGAGAAACATAATATTTAGCTTGCTTGATCCACTCCTTAGCCAGCGTTTGCAATTTCTTGTTCTTGACACTCAGCTTGTTGTTTTTATTGTGCATGTTAATACAACGTGCGTCGAAATATCTATTCTCCACTTTTACATTTTCTTCATGAACAATAAGGTCATGTATATTATTTTTTAATCTCTTTATTGTCCTCTATTTCCTCCTTAAAATATATGTAAGCAATTTCTACTATAGGAGGATGAAATGAAAACTCAAACTCTGAATTTACCTTTATCATAGGAGTTTCAAATTGATTTTCTTCTTTTACATGGACTTTTATTTGATTTATTCCTATAGTCATTTCATTAGCCTGATTTTCTACTCGGTCCTTGATTTGAGACATAAATTTTGTAGTAAATTCTTCAAATCGTCAAAGTTTATCTCCTTCTATATCAATGGCACTTGCATTATCTTTTACTATTTCTTCTTCTTCTGGTTCCGGATCCAATCAACTATTTTAGATTCTAAATTCTTGGAAGGCAGTCAGGTGGCTTTCATCATGCTTCGTGTAACCCTTCATTCAATAATGGGGGCTTGAAGTTCAAATGGTGAGGTTTCACAGGTTGCAGGGGTTTCCATTTTTCTCCGCCTTGACTTTCTGGGATGCAAGGAGAGGATATTGTCCATTCGATTTTCCTTTTGATTATTCTCCACCCCACACATTTTAGGATTAAGTCGGGTACTTGATTTTTCAATAACTATCGCAAATCCATTCCGCTGAAGAGAATTTTCCCAACTATAATTTCTTATAACCAATTCATTATTAATCAATATTAATGAGTCTGTAATGGTAAATACTAGCCCTAGGGTTTTCAACAGCTTTACGGACCCCTTGTGACATTTTTTGCAAACACTTTAACAAAAAATAAGGAACATTGATCTTTCGTTGTCCAGTAAAACATAGCACTAACCTTATATGATATAAAAAAATGTGTTGCATACTTGCCTTTGCAGGTAAAATACTTCTAAAAAATGAATAATTGGTCACACCATTTATCTTTAATCCAGGGACACGATATCCCTTTTGCCCAATTAACTTCCTGGTGTCGTTTGAGAAATTTCAAGCTCAGCTATTTATCGATGCTCTTGTTCTTGAACCATTTAATCCTTTCTAGGGGCAAACTAGTTGCTCGAGCGATGGTCTTTTCATTCACATTCATGAAGAAATCCTCGATTCTAGCTATTTTTCCATCGAATCCTTGTGCAAACTAGAACACAACTTCATCTTGAGACCCCTGAAACTTAACCAAGGATTCATGCCATCCTTCCTCAACCAAATTATGTTTGCATGCATTTTATTCGAGATTCTTCAGATAAAAGTAGCACACTCAATATATTTTCTATTATGTATTAATGAGGAAAATTACACATATATTTACACAATCAATAGTCTCAAGATAAGAATTCTATCTCGGACGTACACTAGTGTGGTTGAGAGATTCTCTCAACCACACACCAATCTTGGAGAAACTAAATCCCTATAATGTAGGAACAAACTCCTCAAATGGAGAATTATAACCATAGACAAGTAGGAATTAATAATTTCCAACTCCCCCGCTTAATGACTACTTTTCATGATAGTCAAATCCACCACCATCAGACGAATTGCAAGTACAAAACCTCCAAAAACACAATCTGTCGCCCTCGGACAGATCAACAATCTGCAAATTTTGCATTTCCAATACAGCCAAATTGATCCGATCTGCCTCTCCTGCAGATCCACTTGAAGGTGAATTGGCGCGATCCTGAATGATGAACCCGTGCCATTGGCGCGATTAATGGCCTAACAGACGTGCCAGTAGGCCTTTCTGGTGCTGCTGTCAGCGTGAAAAACACACCAATCCCCTTCTACTCAGAAAGAATCATCTGAGTTCGAGCCAGGTGTTACTGCAGTCCACCTGCTCCTACGAGCACAAAGCTGTTGTGTACACACAGCCACAAAGGCAATCTGCCACCACCGGGCAGATCCGATCTGCTACCACCGAGCTGATCAAGGATCTCAATTCGCCACCACCGGGCAACTCCTGTAGCCACTAAGGCTCTATAGATGGTTTCTGGTTCACCACCAACCGTCACATTACAGTGACAAAGGATGGTTTCAGGCTAACCACAAACCATTACAAAGTGGTTTTGAGATCACCACAAACTTTCAAATGCCTTAGCAAGGCTTACATTTCAACATTGGAGTTTTCTGGTACATACAATAACTATTACAACATACTAGGGAGTCTATTCCACAAACCACACTAAAACAAAAAATCTACTTTGTTGTCCACCATGAACATTGTTGCTGCTCTTTTATCCCAAGTTCACATCCTTGGCATCTTTGTCAAATAACTTCTTGGAACTCCATGCTTAACCTGTCATTTGTTAGAGTTGCAAATTCTAACAAAATAACTTTGCCTACATTGAGTTAGCTAGGCTCAATAAGGCCAATAATATTTAAACATGCTTCCAAGACATAAAAAATAAACTATCAGGATGACAAAATATCAAATTTCTCTATCTTTACCCAAAGATGATCATTTCCCAAACTAAGAATTCGGAGCCCCACGCCGGGTGATGACTTGAACAACATCAATCAATTCCAACCTTGAATAGTAGATGCTCATCCATGATTTAAAAACTCATCCAGTTCCTTTTCTGGTTATAGAAGATGCTCTGCTGGAGGATACGCCCGGGATCGATCCTCACAACCGTCATTAGATGCCAGCTAATAGAATTTCCAACCATGTCGAGCCTGCCAACACTACGGATCTCAGGAGCAAAAACAAAGATGTGCAGCACTGGTAACTTCCATCGCATGCGAGAGATGCACATTAAATAAAATACAGTAGCGCTTTGCCATGAAAAAATCAAAAACTGAAAGCGGTCTCAAAACTGGGTCCATCTTCGAAAATGGGACCCCATCCCGATTCTCTCCACTTCCGGCCAACCTCCAAGAGGGGAAAACTACAGAATTCCACAACATATGATACCTCCTCGCCTGCAACTCTCTTGCATTATTAGCTCTACGTTTTGGCTTGTACTACATGCATTTACGCGAAGAAGAGAAATACAATTTCTCGGGTGCGACCCATTTGCAATATGAGCCACTTATTGTACCAAATTTCCACTGGATAACACGTCCCACTCCTATCTCAGTCACTCATCCCTCAGAAATAGGAATAGGAAGCCAAAGTGAAGTGGTGCCACTGATGACCACTCCGCTGGGCAACCCTGGTTCAGTGTTCTTCCAGGTTGTGATTCGAACACTGTCGCCGCTCGAGAGAGTTGTCCATGTTAGCTGATGAGCTTGATGCTTGCAAAGAAACCGTTTGTCATCCTTTGAGCTAGCTTCATCACACTTCTCCGTCCCTCTGGAGATGGTATCACTCCAAGTTCCCGAGCTGAGATGCTTGAAGCCATGAGACTAGCTAAACGCTCACACTGCCTTGTCAGGTTAGCTAGCCAGCGCTGTGCACCAAACGCCATTCCACTGTTGACGAGCTGCTTATATATCCTGTGAACTGTTTTATCTTCGATCTCTGCGTATTCTACCCATGTAACCTTTGCATAACCATTCGGCATGCTGCTATGGTCAGAATCAAAATAACCTCCTGGATTGGAAGTTTGCACTGGTTCAAAATTTACGGCATTGCCTTAAGTAGGAGGCATTACATTGCTCATCTCTGAGCAATTGTCACTACAGATTTCACAAGAGCACGATTTCTGCGAAGTTTGGGTTAAATTGCTATGCTCAGAAAATTGGACTGTGCTTGCATTTGAATTGTTTTGAAATGGGGCACAGGGTTTTGAGAACTTAGAATCACCATATTCCATATCATCGTATCCACAGATTGTAAGATCAGATTTGCCGACACCACTCAAAGAGGCTTTTACTTTCCTGTTTATATTGTAACCCCATAATAAATCAGGATTTGCTGAATATGAGGGTTTTACCTTACAGCTTGCTGGGTCTTGACAAAACCCTTGCTGGGCTTACTCTTTTGCTTGCATCCCTCGTCCAACTTGCCAGGTTTATTGAAGGTTTCCTGCGCTGCTCCGCCATTGATGAATTCAGTGAATGTGTTGAAATCCGGCCACAGCTCCCTAGCAGTTACATGCCGAGACACATGGCCGATGGCTCCAGAGCCGGTGAACTCGTCAGTCACCTTTCCAGATAGCCCAACTCTTTTTGGGCCACCAGCGGAAGACGGAGGCTGCACAGGGAACCTTTAATAAACCTGGCAAGTTGGATGAGGGATTCAAGCAAAAGAGTAAGCCCAGCAAGGGTTTTGTCAAGACCCAGCAGGCTGTAAGGTAAAACCCTCATATTCACCAAATCTTGATTTATTATGGGGTTACAATATAAACAGGAAAGTAAAAGCCTCTTTGAGTGGTGTCGGCAAATCTGATCTTACAATCTATGGATACGATGATATGGAATATGGTGATTCTGAGTTCTCAAAACCCTGTGCCCCATTTCAAAACAATTCAAATGCATGCACAGTCCAATTTTCTGAGCATAGCAATTTAACCCAAACTTCGCAAAAATCGTGCTCTTGTGAGATCTGTAGTGACAATTACTCAGAGATGAGCAATGTAATGCCTCCTGCTTAAAGAAATGTCGTAAATTTTGAACGAGTGCAAACTTCCAATCCAGGAGGTTATTTTGATTCTGACCATAGCAGCATGCCGAATGGTTATGCAAAGGTTACATGGGTAGAATACGCAGAGATCGAAGATAAAACAGTTCACAGGATATATAAGTAGCTCGTCAACAATGGAATGGAATTTGGTGCACAGCGCTGGCTAGCTAACCTAACGAGGCAGTGTGAGCATTTAGCTTTCCAACTTCTTCTTGATACCCTCTATGGAATATGGCTCATGGCAATCATACTTCACTTTATTCATGTTTTATGGATTCAATACATGATATGCACTTTATAAATGAATATGATGATTAGCAATAACAATAAGTGAACCCACCATGCTCCAGTAATATCCTTAAATTATAGAAAATTGAACAATCTCAATAAACTGGGCAAGTTGGCATGAATACTCATGATGCACATCAGATGAAACCTTGAGATCAATTTGATGAAATTAATACTAGACGAAAGAATAATTATCAAAATGGATGAGGGTGTTTTGGTCTTAGAAATCTATTCAATCACGAGAACCATCGTAAACAAGCCTCATTCGACCTCCATTCATAAAATAATTGCCTTGATCAAATAAGAGTTGGATCAAATGTACATGGGTAATATTATAAGTGTTTGAAAGACACTCCCAGGATTAAAAAAAATATGATTATGAGGTCAGGGTACTCTTGACGTGGACACTTGGCATCAAAATATCAAACACGTCAATATTTCCACTCATAAATTGACCATTGTTTTCCCGTTGAAATTATAAGGAATCAGTTAAAGTACTTTGACAAAAGCATCAATGTAAAATTGTGGAATATAGAAGGGGTTGGGGGATTCTTAAAGATTAATGATCATAACATGCACCCCAAGATAGAAGTTACAACAAAAATCACCAGCAAGGAAATATTAAGGTGCCTGATATATCAATCCATTTAAAACATTCATCAAGTTTGCAACATCATTATTACATTGCCAACTACACCATGTTACTGTCCTTATGAAAACATCGAGTGTAGGAATGATAAAATTATCAGGGGTGGGACTCTCTGATGTCAAAGGAGGATCATCATACCACATGATCAATTCAATTCATCCAAAATCAGGTGTAGGAAAGCAGTAATTATACAAAACGTTATAAAAAATTACAGGCCATCTCCCCTTTCACCATTAACATAAAAAATGCATACCTATTGTCTTATCCTAAATAAAATCTCTAATTTATCATAGATTTCTTTTCAAGTTTCCATTGTTTGTTCCGTGTAATTAGAGTCTTATTAACATCAATGACTAAAAAAAATCTTTGCTCGAAGATTACAATTTCACGAAGATTGCCACAATGTTCCCAAACCTATTACAACAATCCTGCATCTCGACCATGCAGTTCTTATTAGAGGAAGCTATAATCGTAACCCATTGTTTTCTATCAACATATTGTGAGTAATCATCAGCAAGTAATTCATCACTCTAAATACCGTGTTATGATAAAAGTGAGTTATGATACTAGAAAAGGAGAACAAAAAATAGAATAAGATGACACCTTCCTCGATCGATCAAAAAATTCTTTATTGGCAACTCTAAATCTTGTTTCCACCCAGCTGCAAGACTAAATTTCTATTTAATTCAAAAAAAATAATTCCATACACTAAGGGTACCACATCCATTAAAAGTTTTCTTATTTTCAAAAAATAGAACTCCAAAGCATCATGCACAAAATATCTTAAAACCATTCTCCAATAGATAAGATGATGAGATTTAGGGAAAGGCAAAGATGACCGAGTAAATCATAGTGTGAAATTAACTTTGATACCACAGACATAGCTACTGCTACCTGTAGGAATCTATAGCCTTGGCAGGGGTGCGTGTTAATGTAGTGAAATGCCTATGTCCCACATACTAGATATAGATTCAGAGTTATCTATTTGATTTAAAAATTAGATGAAGGCAAGTGTCCTGGGATGGTAATGAGCTAATTGCAGTGCCATTCACAAGAAATAACAAGAATGAATAGATGGACTCATGATGAGACCTTTTGTCCTCCATCTTTTTAGCTGGAATCCATTACTATGGCTTGGTGACAAGTAGCAGTAATGTCATTCATGTTAAATCCTATGATCATGGTAGGTCGACTCATAATAATACCTCTTATCTTTCAATCAATTCCTCATAAAATCTAATTATGATTAACTCCAAAGATTACTTAATAAGTGGGGAGGAAGATCCACTCCTTAACAAGTGGCGTGAAAAGTTTTTAATGACTAATCCTTACTAGTTAGTCCCTCTACCCTAAAGACTCATTTAAAATAAGATGTCTCAAATGATGACTTAAAGGTTATTTGAATTAATAATTCTCATGTTCTCATGAGTGTCTCATTATGGTCTTTACAGGAGTGGTCCACCATAGGATATTTTTCAATAATACCTTCCAGGAGAAACTTAAAAAAAAAAAAGAGATGACAACTCATTAGAGTGACTAAACTAGAAAATTAATAATGGTCACTTTATCAAAATCATGAGGTATTAGAGTGAATCATACTCAACAAGACTTACCACAAATGCATGTGTTAACAATCAATGGGAATCAAAAGTATTTTTAGTAGCTATCCTTTGGAAGTTATAGCCCTAATGGCAGTTTTATAATGTCTTATTCATGGCATTGATTTATTCTTCTATCTTACCCTATCCTAAGAAGTGGAAGACTTACTTTTAAGTATAGGAGTACTTCTAATGCAACCATGTGCGTAATAAGAGGATAATACTACTCATGTTCAAACTTGAAAAGTATATTCGAGAAAACACCAGAACATGAGGAATCAACTGCATTAACTGATGTGATGCTAGGAATTATCAAAAAATAAAAGAGGATTTGTTCCTAACAATCATCTCAAACCAATATTATATGGGAACCATATACTCTTGATCATTTGATTCATAGGTAACATTCAATGCATCTTCCTTTATTACATCATGCGATTCTTCCAAATTTCTATGTTTATGTCCTAAAGTTCAGGTTGGACCAGGTGATAAGTATGGTGGGTTCTCTGCTTTTGATAGTTTCTCCTCATCAATGATGATCATAGTTATTCATTTCCTTAGAAAAATCTTATGGATCTTCATGAATATTTACTTCAATATGGATAGATATGTTTCTAATCGCTACCAAGATGTGTTCTTCTTGAGAAGCAGAGACCCTAGCAACTGCTAGTATTTCAGATAGCCCTTGGAGTAGCATAAAACTACTTGGCATTTTTCCTGATAGCTCGAAGGTCTTTTTATCACATGGATTAGAGCAAGGGGTTGTTACATCACTAGAAAACTAGAAAAACACTAACTCAAGAAAGTCACACTAAAACCTAGTTTGCAATAAAAGAAACAAACGAGCCATTACACCAAGAAAACACATTTGCAGTAAAGGAAAACAAACCAAGGATTACACTTTGCAATAAAGAAAATCAATCTTTAAAACTCAATTGCAGCAAAGGAAAATAAATTAGGATTCACACTTTTCAGTAGAGAAAATCACACTTAGAAACTCAATTTCAACAAAAGAAAACAAATCAAGCATCACACTTTGCAGTAAAGAAAATTCACACTCAAAAACTCAATTGTAGTAAAGGAAAACAAACCATGCCTATGAGCTCTCCGCCAATACTGTTTATTATTGTTCATCAAGCAAAGGGAATCATACTAATATATAAATTCATCTTGTGAAGAAAAGGGAAAAAGCGTGACAAATCGGTGAGGCCTTATCCTACAACGCCTCCCGAGAAATGACACCAAAATGTCGAGAAGTATAAATGAAATATTTATATACCAACATTTAAATTGTCAATCGGGGTTGGTAATCTTAGAGGCATGGCACATTAAATTCTAGAAGAAGACCTCAAGGATCTATAAAATAAAAATCAAGCTCTTGCAAACAATTCAAAGGGCATCATTAAAAAAATAAGACTTTTCAAAGTAAGGTGAACACACTGTGAAATTACTTCTGGCTCCTCTTTTGGGTTGAGTGACTCCTGTAGAAAATATAACTCAATTATCCATTGGACAAGGGAATGTAGATTCCACTCAAATTGAAAAGCATTTAGTAAATAAAGAATTCAAAAGCCTCTTAAAGGATTAGTTGCAAAGAAGGAAAGCATGAAATAAAACTAGGAATTATAAGACAAACTCATTCCCAACTTATCCTAATCTGAGAAAATCATTAAATGCTTTCTTCCCAATGTAAAGATACTTCTACTTAGAAGGAATCATCTGTACATTGTTTCTCCAAAAATAATGTAGTATTGAATCAATAGTTTAATACTTCCATTATATCCATTGACCAAAGGTATTCTTGAAGAGTTCCACTCGACAGTTTAATTTTCCAATCAAACAAGGATACGATCCTCATGCTAATCCCGGTATTTGAATTATAGGAATGAATAATGTCATCTTAAAGTTCTAGGATCAGTTTCACATAACAATTTAAAGTGTTCATTAATTCTCAAATAATATGGATAATAAATCAAATCAAGACTTTTAATGATCATACCCCTACTTCATGACAAACAATTGTTATCTCTATCATTGGATCCTTGCAAACTGAAAGTATGTTTCAATATGTGATAAAATGAATCCAATTAAATAATATACTGAACTTTTAATAAATGAGAAATGCAGTAAAAAGAAAGTCACTAGATTACTCTATTTTCTCCATCTTAATTTACATATAGATTTGCAACGTGTTGAATAGTAATGAATTCCAAGAAAGTAACCATACCATCAAACTCATCAATCAAACTTATGCAATTTAACATCAAAGCATAAAGGAGAATTCTAAGATAATGTTACAAACTTCTACTTAATCCCACTCTCACACTTATTCATTGATCAAACAAAAACTCAGAAAATCCTAAGAGGAATGGGAAATAAACTGGTTGGTGGGCCCAAACCACCCAACTCATTGCCGTTGCAAAGGTTAAATTGCAATACTAGAAGATTCAAAATAATGATTGACATGAAATGAATGCCAACTTGTATTAATTATGAAGTATTGTTATATAGACATTTAACAATACAGAGATTGGATCCAATGGTCCCCTCCAAGGATCATCCCACTAGGCACACAGTCTCCTCCCATTCTTTCTTAACAAAATCTCCCTCTGTATATCAAAAGACAATTCTATAGTCTAATTCTTATCCTCTCTACAGTACAATGTATCCTACTTATAACATCGATATCTCCAAGTTACCTAGATCAAAGATTAATAACACATACAATTTTAGAAGTTTTGAACTCGTTTCTAGACCAAAATAAGGAATTTGATTATTTGACTGGATTCACATTTATTTTGGGTTGCATATAAACAAATCTATTGGTGCCAAGTCAAGTAATTTTTTCCATACCATCCATGGGAATATGACACTATTAATAATCCTTGTGTCTTCTAGAAAGCAGTTTGACCACATGCTTTTACCTTCACTCTACTCCACATTATCTCAAAGACCTAGGTGTGATTAAGGGAACAAATAATCATCTTGAGCATCTTCTCTTCAAAACACATATGCTCGTTTTCCATCATCGCAGTTGTATGTATGATAATCATGGAGATGAGGACAATATTTGTGTTATGTAAATAGGAACTAAACTGTTGGAACACAAACTGTATAGCTGCCACAAGGATAACTTGTTATTAGTGATGTTTTCACAAAAATCCCTTCAAATAATTAAATCAAAGAGAATTCATAGAATAATAACATTTTACCTCTTAATTCCTCTATAATAATCCAAAAATATATAGAAAAGGATAATAATAACTACAAACACCATGCGAAGGCATAAGAGATCCTTAGCAAAAAGTGTGAAAATCTATATCAAATGGAGGCTCAACACATCATGAGAAATTTTAACTATTTCTACATAAGTTGTTGCTACAATGGTATATTTGAACTTCAATTCTTCATCTAACATGGCACTTTCCATATTTCCACAATCATTCCTTGTTTCAAAAAAGAGACCACACATTTCATCAACATAATTTTCATCCACGCTATGGTGAGATATCTGAATGTGCATGTGCTCATTAACAATTTCCACTTCACAAAATTCTTCATTTGTTGTTGGATTCATGAGGTATTCACTTTCAGCTCTACAAACCATTACTTCATATCAAAAATGGTCTTTGTTATTCTCAAATTTGAATGCCTCAAAATATGACGCAAACAGGTCATCATCAACGACAATCATACCATCTAGATCACACAAGTTATTCAATTTTTATTGGAAGCTTCACCATCATCCACAAGGTCTATTACTAGATTCACCAATTCATAACTCACTTTGTAGTCCCCATCCACATGTGTCTCATCATAGTGGGATTCATCGTCATCCTCAACATCAATGTTATAGTAGGGTTCTTGAGCATCTATATGTTCTTGCTCTAATTCAAACATATAGGCATCAACTTCTCACTCTACAATTTTTTCTATGTCTTCTTCATCCATATGCATGATTTCATGATGGTTTTCAATTTTATAGTCTTTATGACCATAATCCACATTTGAGTGGGATTCTCCAAGCTATGTTTTCATCCTAGAGTCTTTCTCATTTACTCGCTGACCTAAATTTGACTTTCTATTGATTCTTTGACAAATTGTAACATAATTTTTTCTTTATGTCACTTTCCTTTATACCAAATACTGCTTCTAGGGCCTTCCATGCTTCCAAGGAAGATGTATCTTTTGCTACCTTGCATAAGGACTTCTCATCCATTGAATGTTTTATAATATCCAATACTAAACATGAAATACTTAATGATATGGGTTATTAGGCGGGTAGTCAACCAACTCTTTACATGAAAGAAAAGTTTTCATTTTGAGAGTAACCAAAAATTAAAAGTTTTACTAGTAAATTTTGGAAGTGTTGCTAGATCTATCCTAATCCATTCATCCTCGAATTGTTTTGTTTCATCTACTTTTCTTTTAGATGCCTCAACTGTGGTGAGAAGCTCTATGAGCTCTTCGAAAAACTTTGGCTCTTCCTTTTGGTTTATTTTCTCAGTTTGGTTTAGGCTTGCTTTGTGTCCCATGACCGTTGTCTTTCTTTTGTCTTTTTTCTTATTTCCTTATTGTGCCAGCCTTCTAAAAATGAACACCACATACACTTGATTATATTTAAAAATAAACATTTTAACCTTCACTTTAACAATTGCTCCCAACAACTACTAGCAACTTTGCTGAGCTCTTATACAAAGATTCTTATGGAGGTTCCTAGCAATAGCTTATGGTGGAGACTCCTTCTTTGGTCAGTGGGAGTGGCTCTTTTCTCTTCATATGTTGGTGCCTTTATAGTCTATTCAACCTAATATTTTATTAGTTGTGCTTAGAAACTCACAATGATCTCTAGTTTCTACTTATGGACTAATGGATGCAAACTTTGATTTGTGGGATACTCACAATAACAAGGTCTCTCAGTGGAAGTATCTCACAACCTTATAAACTCATTTGGTTCTTTTAAACCCTACTAAACCTTTCTCTGATAACACTTGTTATTTATAGGTAGAGATAAAACTAAAAACTCAAGACAAATAAGTACACACGATTTTTCTTCAATAAAGGATATTTATTCATTAATTATTCTCTCATATACATCCACCGAGTTGTTGTTATTCTCTCTTCTTACTTCACATTAGAATGACCGAACCATGAGTATATGAGCACTAAATTTTCTAAATATGGAATCATGCAAACTCTAAATTTAATTTCCTCATGCAAACTATGACTTAATGCTTTAACTAAACTTTTGTAACTTCACTTTAACACAAATCAACATTTTTCTTTAAATTAACTTAGCTTTTCTTGACAAGGCATTAAATTTTTAACTTTGGCTCACTTGACATCTAATATTAGACTTATTAGACATAACTTGCTTTCCTTCACTTAATCTAACTCTTCGTACATTTCATGCATATGAGAGTAATTACTATTTCTATCAGGTGAAATGATTTTTATATATGACAAAGCTGTAGTCAATGGAAGTAAATAAAATAGGAAATTTGGGCATAGGTTTGTATGAATTATGTGCTCTTGTAATTTTTAAATTGCTATATGAGACGAGAGTTCACTTGGTTGTAACATATTTGAGTATTTGACAACTATTAGACCAATTGGGTTGTTGGTTCTATAAGATTACTTTCATTCATATCATTTTCATATTGGTTACATTAAGGAATAATTGTATGGAAAGTGTTAAACTTATAAATTTTAATGATCATGAAATATAAAAAGTAAGGTGTAGTATGGAATCACATAGTTTCAAGTTAAGACAATTGATGCTATGAAATGAGTCTTGATGCACCACAAACCTATAGTGATGGGCCATCAAGGTGCACTAAGTTGGGCTCTGATGTCGCTGATTCTAGGGGCATGACAACGAATGTTTAGGTTAAATTAAATTTTATGCTAGAGGTACTTTTGCAATCTTATTCATAATTTATTTATATATATCCTATTAAGTGAGGAAGATAAATCACATAATCATTATTCCCTAGTTTGAAATGATATCAATTACTAATATTACTTATTCTTAGTAATGCCTTGCTCGTTTTCTAATTACTAGGTGAAAATCTTTACCAAAACCTTAATACCTAACACTAAATTAATATAAAAATATACTAACCTTCATTTTGTATATATATATATATATTTTACAATACTAGAAGAAAGTTGTTTTTAAATAAGAAAAAAATTAAGTACTAAAATATTATCGAAGAAATAACTAAATTATTGGTATTTATCTCTTAATGAAAAGAAAATTGAGATGTGAGTATAAGACATATGCAAGAATCAAATTTTTTACTTTCATCTAGAAAGAAAAAATGAAGGTTGAAAATGCGTATACTGATGAATTTGTATTTTAATTGTTTTGGATTTATTTATGTATAGTTTTGATATATATAGAAACTATTTAACTTTTTTTTATCATTATATTGTATCTAATTTCTTGCAAATTTATATCAAAGTTTTAGTTGAAGTAATTTAAAATCTTTCATATGTTTAAAAAAAAATAAAAAAAATTAGCTCATGAAGTGTAACTCAATTGACAATGATCTTGTTATGAAGTATTATGTAAAAGTATGAGATCCAAAGTTCAAATCCACTTGAGTTAGGCCAACCAAAAAACATATTTTTATATTATTATTTATTATTTTTAGAATGTGATGTATATTCATTATTTTGAAAAACAATTAGTTAATTTACTACTTTTATGTAATTTTTAATATTTTCAATAAATAATATAAATTAAATATAAAATATTAAATATCTACTTTTCTCATGTTATATTTTAATTATAATATCATTAAAATTATATAATAAGCATTAATACTTATATTTAATTAAAGATAATGAAGGAAATATAACATAAAAGAAAGAAATTGATATGATTAAATTTCATGTTGTTTGAATATCTATTTTAAAAACATAAAAATATAATTCTCCCCTATTCACTCATGGAATCTTTGTGCAAACTTCCCGAATGCAACGACAAACAAGTTGTCTCTAATCATATCAGCAGAGATCGAAGGCATAAAACCGAAATTTATGTCGAGGAAATCTTGTGAGGAAAAGTTGTCGTGTTCTTCAGAGTTGCGTACCACCACAAAACAAAGAGCCCAACAAATCAGTGTCTTTATCTAAGATAGCATGAATGGTAAGTGAAATAGTAGACATGGTGTAGGTGTGAGACAATAGAAGCCTGCAAGCTCGTGAACTTAGGGCACACTGTCAGAGTCAATTTTGTAGGTGTTAGATAATATTTTCCTAAATATATATGTTTTTATATTAATTGTTAATTGTCTTAAATGGGTTTCGTCTAAATTTTTATTGTCTTAAGTGGCCATTATCTTAAATATAAAGTTTTGTTTTAAAATATTTTGTTTTCATTTTTTTTTATTAAAATATTTTGTCTCAAACTGTTTTTTCTTAAATATAAAGTTTTTTATCAAACTATTTTTGCCTTATATTTGATATTTTGGACAATTCAATTGATATTAAATTTTAGTGTAAAATAACTAAAATAAAAAGTGCTTTTTTAAGACAAAAAAAATCTTTTGTCTTAAAAAAATGTCCTAAAAGTACCCTTCATGTAGTAGTGGCACTTATTAGTCCAGAAGTGCAGGGGCCATTGATGTCATGAATTCCAAGGCCTAGAACACCAATAATTAGGGCTTTGTAATTTGCACAATCATTGTGAGTTGACATTACATGCGGCAAAGAAAATGTTATAATAGATCTGAATTAACTTTTCATACAAGGACTCTTCCCCATCCCGATCCAAAAATGACCACAACTGGATGCTACCTATTAAGTAATATAAATCACTGTAAACAAAAAGACATGATGTGGATCTTGAAACGACCATAAACAAAAATACATGATATGGATCTAAACATTAAGAGTAATATAATTTAAATTTTTTATTAAGATAGAGAAATTAATCTCAATCATTTATGGTTTTATATACCTATGAATATTACATCCAAATGAAATCCACATCTTTTATATATGTTTTCTCAAATTTCAGCAAAGCCGCATGTAGAAACTGAAATAATTACGTCTATCAGCATAATTAAAATAAAAACAATTAATTTTGATTCTAACTCTAAATATTTTCTATTGGATTCATCAATCATTTTTTTGTTCAGTCACTCTATCCTTGATACCAGCAATGCATGCATCCATACTATTGTTCTGGAATATATAACAACGCTAGAAACTGAAAATAATCTTAATGAAAATTCATAGTAATGAGGAATGAAATATTTTGCAACCTCCATTATATAAGCCCTCACTAGAGTGATCGCAATTCTTGATCACCCACTTTGGAGTACCTTTTCACTTTTCATTATTTGGCATAATGATAACTGAAGTTGAACAAATTTACTTTACCATCACAAAAATTGCCTTCCATTCTTTTGTCTCAATATAATTCCATGTCAAAAGAGGGGAAAGAAGAAATAGAACACAACATCATTTTAGTAATACTAGTGTAGTACATTTTATCAATACACTGATAGGCATCCCCCTATTGAAATTGGCCACTTTAACGATTTTCGTATTTAAAATTTTTGTTCGAATGGTTTAAATTTAAAGACGTCAATATATTCTCATCATCGCCACTATATCAATGGATGGAATTGACATACATTAATATGTATTACACTTCTAAAAGTGTGTGCTTCCAAAATCCCATATATGTAGGTTCAAAGATTATAGAAATTTAATTAAAAATAAAAATGTTAAAATCTACATTATTGAAACATGGTTGCGTTAAAATGGTATATTAAGATTTGTTACACTTTTGAAAGCGCTCCTTTCAAAAACCCGTATATGCACGTTCGATTCATAATCCTCAATGATTGTAATTTGATAAAACTGTCAGCATACTAGCACAACTACATTAATAAATGTGGTTGATATACGCTGAAGTTGTATATCAATCATATGCACAACCATATTAAAGATTAATGTTAAAATTAAAATTAATAAAAATTAATATTGATAAAAATTAATAAAAGTGGATAAAAGCTTATATTAATAATAAAATTGAATGTTTACTACTAAATGTTAATATGAAACGTAATATTCATATTAATAAACTGAAAGGATTAATAAACCCAAGAGATTAATGTTACAAACTAAAGGTATTATTAATATTGATAAACATATTAAACACGTTAATAAGTAAACGTTAATATTAAAGTTAAAGTTTAATATTGATATTTATACAATAAAATTAAAGTGAAAGTTTAATATATTATTTTAATTTTAATATTATTATTTATACTAAAAATTAAAGTGAAAGTTTAATATTAATTATACTAATAAGCTAAAGTTAAGTTTAATATTAATATATTTATATTGGTAAATTTAATGAAATTTAAAGTTTAATATTAAAGGTTTATATTAATAAATATATGTAATTAAACAATAATATTAATATTATAAGTCCTTCCCCAATGGGGGAGAGAATCTCGGATCACGCGGCGACTGAGTCCCATGAATGACAATAGATGACACATCAATGGAGGACTATCCTCCCATTCCCCTCATCTCAACTAGCACAATGGGAGGTGTACTGACAGAGTTTATTGCAATCATGCGATACTTCTTTTACTCTTAGAAAATGGGGTGGTGTAAGGTTAATGGGTAGGATGGCGAGGAAGATTTGCATTTGAATTTGTGTCTTGGTCTGGTGTTGGGATATTGGGTGGTATCCTACACGTAAGCATTAGAGATGATGGAGGAACTTCAACGCTAGATGGTGGTATTCAATATTCTTTTTTTAATTTTGGTATGGTGAATTAGTATAGTTTTTTTCCCAATATATCATGATATTTACTGCACCAACATTATGAGGACATTGGTAAACGAGGGAAAGTTTTATTTTGGTTTTCTATCGTTTTTACCATGCTTGAGTGGTTGGGTTGAGAGAGGAGCCTCGAGGTGGTACCAAAGGTGGTATAGCTGGGAGTGGTAGTGTATGTTGGTGGAATTCCCCATTTCTTAAGCATGGCTTGGAAATTTGTGTGACTGGTGGATTGGTGGGTGGATCATGCTAGGTGGTAGTGCCAGTAGAGTTGTCCTTGTGGAATATATAAAGTCATCATCCTGGTGTGAGTTGTGCAGAGATTCTTAAGTAGCGTCAGCCTAGGGCATGTTCTCCCTTCCTTTTTGATGCAGGAGCATCAAGACTGTTTTCATTTGTAAATATAGAATAAAGAAGGGGCGTAATAATTTTAGATATTTTGTTGTAAATATTCTTTTATTTAGAAAAAGAATATGAGTGAATAGTTAGAAAAAGAATGAGGATAGAATTTCTATGTTTTTCCAGTCAAAATTAGGATAAAGACAGGGCATAAAGCTTCCAGCTTTATATCATTGTGTAAAAAGGGAAAAATCATACTTTTTCTAGGAGATAAGCCTGATCTATGTATCCATTATTATTATAAATAAAAGTGGCAGCAAGCTCTCAGCTCATCAAAGAGGGAGGCAGTGTCAAAGTATAATTTCAAAACCTCTCCAGCGCTTTAGTGCAATGGGTTTTTTTTATGCATGTGTCCATAATTAATTGACGGTGTATTAGAACAATTCAAATCATTTTCCCTTCAGAGTTATGCTGCGGGCATTCTAATTTTAGTTCATTACAATCCAAAAGGGAAAAACGTTGTGTTGCGCAGAATCATGGTGTTCTTGATTCGGCTCTGCCATTGAAGGCGTAGCTGTGAGGGATTAATGGTGAGGGATTAATGAAAATTCAAGTTGATTTTTAGTATGTGTTGAAGTTAAGGGAAACTATATCTCTGTATTTCTCGGGTGCGTTCTCATATCTCAGCGATACAGTTTTAGAGCTCTTCGTTTATGGGTCTTGCTTTATATCGTTTCCAAGATGCAGATCTTTTTTAAAACTATATGAGAGGAGGCACGCACAGTCTCCTTATAGTTCATGCGTATGTGGATAAGCATATTTGCTGGTGGAGTTTGAACGGTTGAAGAAAAACAAGGAGTGTTGTGTTTTGTTGCAGGAACAGGTGATGCCAGTAATATGTTTTTTTTACTGCTCGCATGAATACAATTCCGTTCCCATAACCTGTTACATTAGCTCATTTTATATGCTCTTTATATGCTATATTTCTTGGAACTGTATTGAAATTTACTTCATAAGAGGCAGAATGGTTTTGTGAGTATACTGTTATATGAGGCTCTGCGTAAGTGGTCATAAAAATATTCCTTGCTTACAGATTCAAGAGGCGGGCAGTTTAAGGATTGTAGTGCCAGAGAAATGTTGGATGGAGATATCATATTGGTTCAAAAGAAACTGGTTTGAATTCTATGAGATGGGCGAAGACCTGTAATTTACATGAAAGTTTTCTTATGAGATTTAATGAGCTTATTATCATTGTGAACTAAAGTTTCAATGGGAGAAATTTTAAAGGATCCTGGTTTGCAGGCTAGCTTAGCCCTGCATCACTTTTCCTTTTCCTGTTGCTCGAGCTTATGTTGGGGTTTCCATTTGGTGGGAAGGTGGTGGCCGGGGTGCAGTTGGTGGCCTTCTAAGGCATTTTAAGAGATTTCGGATTCCTCGCTCGTGGGGGTTGTGTTCGGGGAAAAGTCCAGCAGGCCAAAAGTTTAAATACGGTTTTGTTTGCCCCACTAACTTGAGCCAAATGAAATCATTTGCATGATGTAGGTGCTCCTCCCCTTCCGTCATGTCAGGTTCTCTTCACTCAGATGAATTGGAAGTAGGGTCGGTTGGTGCACGTAGGGGTGGCAAGACGGTTGACCGCTCCCAACATACTAGTGATGGATCGGACGGTGGTCATGCTGGAGGAAAGAGGGGATCCAGTGGTGGCGGTAGTGCGTGGGCACCATAAACGCACCGTCGAGGTGGCAGACGGTGAGGAGGAATAGCTAATTGGGTATCTAAGAGGTGTGCAACTCTCAACTCGTATGAACTTCATTACTGTTTTTTAGAAAATTGTCGGGAAGTAATTCAAACTCTAATGGATTGGGATGACGCAGCAAAATAGTTTTTCAGGACGATCAGCTGAGTTGATGACCATGCTAGATAGGATGCATTACTTCCAGTGCTAGGTCAGGGATTGAGTGGTGGTGGTCTAGTGATGCCAAAACCACTTTGAAAAAAGGTGGAAAAGGTGGAGACATGGCTGGCACACTTTGAAGGACACGTCCAATGAAACTCCCATCCTCTGCCTCCTCCAGGAACAACATTAGACAACCCAACTTCAATTACATCAGATGACTATTATGCTCTCAAGTGCTTTTTACGTATTGTTTGTCTTCTTCACCTCTGACCCTCTCTTTTCTGGACACTAACGTTAACCCCATTTTTTTATTTATGTCACTTGTTGCAAAGAGTAGTTAATAAACCCAGTCGGGGTGAACCACCTACTTTTTACTCTATTGGTTGTACAATTTTTTCTCCATATTTGAATTTTTTAAAATATTAAACTAACAAATATTATATATATATATATATATATATATATATACTTATCAATTAATATTATACCCTACAAAATATTGAAAACCTCAGATTAATAAACTAAGTGATTGATATTATAATCGCCAAGGCATTAAATATCTAGGATTAATATTAAACCTAAGGGATTAATATTATAAACCAAAGGTATATAAACCCTAAAATAAATATTATAAACCCAAAATAAATATGATTGACCATGTTTTAGCTCAGGTGATTTTCATATAAAACTTAAAATAAATATTTCAAACCCTAAAATAAACATGGTTGACCATGGTTAAGCATGCACTAGTAGAAAATGGTGAAATT
The DNA here is from genome assembly GCA_000404065.3 of Pinus taeda. Taxonomy (NCBI): domain Eukaryota; kingdom Viridiplantae; phylum Streptophyta; class Pinopsida; order Pinales; family Pinaceae; genus Pinus; species Pinus taeda. Next base: position 38,799 of record APFE030302478.1, read on the forward strand.
AGTGACTAGGTGACTAAAAACGTTAGTCACCACAACTTTTCCAAGTGAAATACTACCAAAAATTAGCAATATTAAGAGACCCAACTAAAAATGACTAACATAAATGACTATTTTAGTCACCAGTTAAAATATACGACTAGCTAATAAGTAATACTACTAGAAATGATTAATTTAGTCTAGGAAAAAAAAATATGACTACTTAACAAAAAATACAATAATATGAATTATTCGTTTATGTTAGTCATTTTAATTGTGTCAGTTCAACAATCTAAACATATAAGTCATAGGGGATTCAAAGGTTGTTTTAGATTGGATGAAAGGTTATACTTACTTTTACACTTCTTTATTGAATCAAAGGATGATTGAAGGTGGTCATGTCGTGTTGGAAAAGGAGGTGGGTCAACACCTCCTTTTGCAACACGACATGACCACCTATATATGTTGCAACAGCCTTTCCAACTTATTTAGTTATTTGCACATATATTTGACATTTCTTGTTCGTCTTCCAAAGTGGTAGTGCTAAGGAGAGTGTATGAACTTTGATCAAATAATGTTCACTTAGTACCACTACCAAATTTCCTTCATGCAACTTGCATGATGATAAATGGATGGCATTTGAATGTTACACACGTGTAAGTAGTCCACATTCAACTTTGTTGTTTTCATTGTCCTTAGTAACAATGACAAGTTTGAATATTTCCTTTATTTATCATTTCAAACACATAAATTTTTGTTGTCCCAAAAATAGATAATATTGTTGGTGTATGAGCTCCTAACTTTGGAATGGTCTCTTGATGATGATAGCAAACTCTCAATCTCCAATGCTCATGAATACAATGAATGAATGATCTAATGCTTTACTTATATAGACAATTTATGATTCATTTTCTAAATTTATTGTGCCATTGTATATATGCTTCACTAGCATCTCATGCTATATGGTTAATTGAGCAAGCTTTATATTTCATTTTTCAAGTATAATTTGGTTGCATGAATAAGCATAGTTGTGTAATTAAAATCATTCAAAATTTGTTAATAATTCTTTTTTTTTTACTATTTACACACTTATCCCTGACCTTTTAATTTGAGAGTGAGTAGTGTCAAATCACTAGTCTTTGTTAAGGATCTTCCTTTCATTACCCAATGGCCTAGATTAGCTCGATATTTAAGGATTACCCCCTAGGTGAGGATATCGTTCTTGTAGTCTAAAGAGTGAGAGAAGGCCACCAAGATGACATTGTGTGGCCTGCATGATGGGTGGGTTTGAGACTTTTTTTTCTATGAGAGTGTTTGAGTGTAGATATAATTTAGAAAATGCTTACAATAAAATTAGTTTCCTTTATTTCCATCACCCAAAATAATTCCCATAAAATCATGTTCTTTTAATAAAATCTAATTTTGATAATTAAACAATTAAATAAAATTAAAAAAATAAGATTATTATTATTATTGTTATTGTTATATTTTTGTATGAGAGAATAGACAACTACAACATGTTTGTACTTAAGGATCAATTCTATCCACTACCATAATCACCCCCAAGTGTACCCACATTGCCTCACACGTGGCACACTAAGATAGTCAAAGTTTAAACCAATAACATCATAAGAAATGCCTTAACAACCCATTCTATCATCAACTAATATAAACCATGGGGAAAATTAAAAATAAATTTTAATATTAGGAAATATAGCCAATTTATTTGATTTGAAAATCAATTTTAACATCTAATTTGAGGAAACTCCGTAAAATAAAATTTAAAGTGAAAAGTGTTAAGAAAAATAAAGTTGGGGCAAATTATAAAAATAAAAATAAGTAAAGTGAAATATAAAATTAATAATTGTAATTATAATTAATAATTAAATCATATTACTCCTAATTTACCAAGTGTCAGAGGCATAAAATCTCTTCATATACAAACCTTTTTTAAAGTGAAAAGAGATTTGATCCCCTCTTCCCTTGGTAAATCCAAAATTAAGATCTAAAATTAAGATATATCCAATCTAGTTTATATCAATTTATGTAATTGACATTGAAGAATTATTATTTTAATGAAAAGTTACTTTCAAAAAGATTTGTAATTTCCTCAATTTTAAAATACCAGCCTAGTTCTATCTTACCTCCGGATCTATCAAGTGACGAGAGGTATCACATCCCTTGAGGGGCAAACCTCTTTTTTGAGCGCAAAAATTGAGCAAAGGTTTTTACCTTGAGAGATTTGATCCCTCTCAGCACTTGATAGATCCAGAATTAAAATGGATCTAGGTTGGTTTCAGTCATGTGCGGCCAAAGAAAATCTAACGAACATATGATTAATTTTATCAATAATACGTAAATTCATATAATATTAATATAATCATTTTAAATATGCTATTACGTTTGAGATTAATCTGTATATTTTAATTTTAAATTTTCTTATTTGCCTCTGTTTGTTGTGATGATAAAAAATTTAATGATGAAAATTGATGAAATATAAATTTTAAATGTAAAGGGGCAATGTAATAGTGTTGAATGATAGAAAATGTGAATAATAAGAATATAGTCAATTACAAATAGTCTTCATTGTGGTTAATCTAAAACTATTACTTGTATTATTCTTATTGTCACCCTTGTTACTTTTTTCATCTTTTCATATTGATTGTCATATTTTCATATTGATGATATGAAAAGGACGAGTTAAACCATAGACCATTTAAATATTTAGCTCAATATATTATAGTAAACATCATTCCTTGTCTCTCCTCTCCAATATTAATAGGTTGCATTACTATAACACAAAAATCAATTGGCATTGTTAATAATTTTTTGTGCTTACATTGAAATCAATTCACAATGTTAATCGAATCACTTTAAAATTAGTGTACCATCATACATCCAATTACATCAAAACAAAAATCAACGTTTACACTGAAATTAATGAATCTAATGCAATCAATTAAATACGATTAGAAAACAACATTTACACTAAAATCACCACATCTAATGAAAGCAATCAAATAAGATTATAAACCAACATCTACACTGAAATTAAAGCACCTAGTGGAAGTAAGCAAATAGGATTATAAAGCAACATCTACACTGAATCAATGCATCTAGTGCAGGTAATCAAATAGGATTAGAAAAGACCATGTAGATTGAAATCAATGCATTTAGTGAAATAAATCAAATAAGATTAGAAATCACCATCTACACTGAAATCAATGCATCTAGTGCAAGCAATCAAACATTATTAGAAATCAACATGTACATTTAAATAATTGCATCTAGTGTAAGAAATCAAATAAAAATAGAAATCACCATCTACATTGAAATCAATGCAATTAGTGCAAGCAATCAAATATTATTAGAAATCATCTACATTGAAATTAATGCATCTAGTGAAAGTAATCAAATATCATTAGAAACCAACATCTACACTAAAATCAATGCATCTAGTGCAAGAAATCGAATTGGATTAAAAATCACCATCTACACTAAAATCAATGTATCTAGTGAAAGAAATATTCTTACTTCCTCCCCCCCCCACCCCCGACATATATAATATCTATATATCCCTCCATCTCTCATTATTTTCCCCTCTCTGAAGCCCCCTAAACACACACGCTCATTTCACTTCATATCTATCAATCTCTTTGTCCCTTCCCCCCTCTCTTCTTTCCTCTCTTTACTTTCAATCTATATATCTATCTCCATTTTCTTCTCTATATCACTCCCAAAACATGCATTCTATTTCTTCAATCTATCTACCTATCCCTCACTCCTCCTCTCTCTCTCTCTCCCTCTCTCCCCCTCTCCATCGCTTCTATCTATCTTCCCTACTTCTTTCCTCTTTCCCTCTCTCTTAATCCTCTTTATCACTCCCTCTCTCTCTCCACATTTCTCTCTATATTTATTTCTTATTACCTCTCTCTCTCCCCCTCCATCTCCATCTCTCTTTCCCTCCCTCACTCCACTCTCTCACATCCTCTATCTCTTCCTTCCTCTCTTTCTCTCTCTCTCCCTCTTACTCTTCAACCTCCATATTTGTTACTATATCCCTGACTCTCTTCTTCTCTCCCCCATTCTCTCCAGCTCTCCTTGTTTGTCTTTATTTCAACCCCCAACATACACACTCTCTCTCCATCTCTCCCTTTTTACTCACTCTATCTCTCCACTTCTTACTCTCTATGTATTTATTCTTCCCTCCCTCTCTCCTGCTCCAACTCTATCTCCCTATCCCTCCCTCTCTCCTCCTCTCTCTCACTCTCTCACTCTCTCTATCTCTCTCTACCCTCTCTCTCTCTCTCTCTTTCTCTTTTCCCTCCAATCCTATCTCTTCCCCCGTCTCTCTCTCTCTCTAACTATGTTATTATATCCCTCCCTCTCTCCTTTTGTCTCCTTCTCTCCCCCCTTCTCTCTATCTCTCCTTATTTTCCTCTTTATCTCACCCCTAAACATACACTCTTTCTCTCCATCTGTCCCTTGTTACTCCCTCCCCCTATCCGCTTCTCACTCTCTATGTCTTTATTATTCCCTTCCTCTCTCCCCCTCCAACTCCATATCTCTATCCCTCCCTCTCCCCTCCTCTCTCTCATCCTTCCTCTCTCACCCTTTCTCTCCTATGTTTATCTCTCTCCCCCCATCTCTCTCTCTCTGTCTCTACCCTCCAATCCTCTCACTACCTCCCTCCCACTCTCCTCTCTCTTCCCCCTCCATATTTGTGTCTCCCTCTCCCTCTTTTACCCTTCTCTACCTCTCTCTCTTTTTATTCCTCCTCTTCCCTCTCCTTTAGTTTATCTCCATCTCTCCCTCGTGACTCCCCCTATCTCTCCACTCCTATAACTTTATGTCTTTGTTCTTACCTCCCATATGTATAGAGTTAATATATAACATGATATATTAACATATATTATAATATACAAATTTATATGGATTAAACAAAGATATTAATTTATAATATAAATATTATGATATATTAAAAATGATATTAATTTATAAATAATTATATAATAATATAATAATATATCTTCTAATATTATTTATGGTTAAATAATTTTTGGCATGGTATTATAAATTTTGGCCAATGGTATTTTTCCCATAGGATTCACCTAAATAACCTAATTTTGAGTTTAGTAAGTGTAAAAGGTTTATGGAGCAAATATAAAAAGAGGTTTTATTTATTTACCATACCTCTTGTTTATTTATATTTTTATTTATTTATGAGATTTCTTTTATTTACAATGGTATTTGACCCATAGGCTTGGTATATAATTAAATGTTGATTTCTAAACTTATTTAATATGTTTTTATTTATTTACAATACATATTTATAGCTCTTTTATATTTATTTATTTATCATACCTCTTTTATAAATATGGTAATTGGCCCATGGTATTAATAATTATGTGTCCGCGAGGATCCACCTCATTAAAACCTATTTTTTGAGTTTTCATAAATATAAAGAGGTTAATAGAGTAAAGATAAAAATAGGTTTTATTTATTTACCATAGCTCTAGTTTATTTAATTTATTTTTTATTTACCATACCTTTGGAGTAAATTAAAAAAAAAAAGTCTTATTTATTTACCATACTTGTTTATTTATATTTTATTTATTTACCATAGCTCTTTTTTTTTAACTATTCCTAAATCCCTTTATATTTTAAATTTATGTTTTGTTTATACATAATAATAATTAGATTTATTTTTAAATAGGACCAACATTAGATTAACCATGTTAAATATTAATGTTTACACTTACGTTTATGTTTCCATTTACATTTAATTTTACATGTTTACGTTTTTACAGGAGATATACCCCATGGGACCAATAATTATTTTATTTTTAATATGAAATTCCAAATAACTTTGAAAAATACATCTAAATAACCAAAAACAATTTTATATTAATTAAAATAGAATAAATTTCAATTAATTGAAAGTTAAAATAATATTATTTGAATGAAAAATTGCTTTCTATTTTCAAAGAGAGTAAAGAGATTTGTAATTATTTTATTTAAACTTTGAATTACAAATAACTTAATAATTTAATAATTTAAACTGCCATGAATTTGGGGTTTCAAGTGATTTTCCCTAAACGATAGGGGATATAGATCATCTTGCCTTGATAATTGGTAATGTAAAGGCATTGTTTTAGATCTGGCACTATTTCTACCAGGGTAACACATATCCAAATATTTCAGAGGATAAAACTGATCCAAATAATGCGGCTATATTTTTAGTGGATCCATGTGTTTGGTACCCCTGAAAATCGACATCTCAACCATCATAGTGATTTCAGATTCTATCGACATTGAACTAGTGACAACTAGTTCGGAACTAGAGAAAGAGAGATGCAGTGAGCTGCTGAAACTTGGAAAAAAAATAGTAGGGTTTTAGATCTGAAGTTCTTAGTAATGGAGACATGGTGGGTGCTTCAGATGTTGGTTACATGTCTGGTAGTTTGAACCTCTACCCACGGATCAATGGATGTCAAGGTTTCATCGAAAGTCTGTCTTTGACAAAGTTGAGGAAACCTTCGGATCTGATTCTCGATTACTCTCACATTGTTGTTGAGCTAAATCAAATATTCGACTTGAAAAATTATTGATCCAATGGTTACTCCCTTCGTCAAATGTCAACTATATTACTTCTTGGATGATCTGAATACTATGCTAGATCTGGTGAGTAACTCTTCACAAAAACATTTCGTAATTAATTTTAGATTTTTTGGAGTAATTCCATATTAATTTATTTTTTATTAGATTACGTTTTTCATCTATATCTGGAAGATGGCAGTGGATGGTTCCAAACTTAGAATTCACATTTTTTAATTATTTAAATCATATGTATTTGATTTTTCTGGAGCTCCTTGACATTATTTATTTCTCTTAGGAGATCAGATCTTCCATATATGTCTTCAAGACTTCGACCCAAAAAACCATTATCCTTTTTCTCTTTAATGTGTTCTTTTTTTGGTTGAATTCAAATTGTGGATATCGGCAGACATGGTTGTGAATGAAACTTTAGCAGCCATGGCCAGCTAGGTAGAAAAACATGGTGTAAAGGTTTATTAGGTTGCTTCTTCAGTGATAAACCCCATAATAATTCAATAATTTTAAAAAATAATATATTTGAACATTTTAAATGTAATCCCTACATTGATAGCAAAGGAAACCCAATAAATTTGTTGAAGCAATTGACCTGTGTTAATACTATGGAGAATTATGGGCAGGCTCTGGACACAATAGTTAGTTCACTAAACAATGTAAGTTGTAACGATACTCTATATTTCTTACTCGAAATTTTGATGAATATAAGTGGAATTTGAAAACTTAAAAATTTACTCATGTAAATTTTACTTTGCATATAATCTCTGTTCAAGGAGTAGATTTGTTATTTAATCTAAATAATTATTGGTTCACCATAATTATAAAAAAGATATTACATAAAATGAATCATTGCAAATTGATAGCCATATTGCAGATAGTTGGGTTATTAAGATCATCTACAAAATATATGTTACAATAATCAAAGCACCTGCAAAAGATCTACAAGACATATGCATTCTAGCAAGGAAGGTGAATTATGTGCAATGGAGATGAAATAAAAAAAAATTGGTGTTGTATTGTTTTAACCATTGTCATTGGTAATCAAGGAGCATACGTTAATAAATTTTTTATTATATTTGTTCAGATTGGATACAATTTTGAAAGATTGTTTCAAGAGCTCTCTAAAGATGAACAAGGAGACAATTTTAGATTTGATGTTAAGATTATCGGGTGGAAAAATTACATCGGAAATATTCATATTCCATGACTTGGTGAATATACCTTAAATGGGTGAATATGTATCAGTGGATCACAATGGTTGCAATGGTTTTGAAGACATCAATTTTCACTTCATTGGGTTCACTATTTCTAGGAGAATGATGGGGGTTGTTGGAGAAGAAAGTTGTCCATATATAAATGGAGGGCATCCTAATGTGAAGGTTGAACTCATTTAAACCAGCAATGATCTCATTAATGTTACGTTTACATCATGTGAAGGCAATTACACATTTACAAATATTACTCCAAGGAAATCTAGGTTGGTTTCTTCCCATCATGAATACATAAACTTCATCAATCCTTGTGAAGTATACAAATATCAGGTCATATCAAATCCCACTAGATTTTCTTCAAAAAGGAAAGGCAGTGATATTTTTCTCTCTTTCCCATTGTTTGATATGAAAAATAAGTTTGGATATTCCTTAAGGATGAGTGTCCAGAGGGCACAGTAGCCCTCCATGAAATCAAATGTGAAGAAGTGGAAAGAGTGGGCTCTATGAGCCAATTGTTAAACAGAGGAAGAAGATACAAGGTCATACCTAATGTCTATCCAAGCTAGGATGGTGCTACACATGAGGTACAATGATTGGGGTTTATATAGTATATTTTCTATAATATTCTCTTTCAAATATGTGATTCTCGCGTTCTCTTAAAAATTATCCAAAGAGGCTCTTTAGAGATGGAGTTGGGCTTTGGAAATATGGTAGTAGATGACATCTTTTTTTGTCCCAAGTTATGATATCGATGGTTTATTTGTTTCTCAGGGTAACCCTATTTTAGGTGTTCATGTATACTTTTATTCAGATGATGTCCATGAGGTGAAGTGTCCTCAAATAAGCTCCTTGGCCAAATCAAGCGCTTTGTCATGCAATATCTGATGTAGATGGAAAATTTCCTTTCAATTTTATTCCATGTGGAAAATAAAGGTTTTTTCCATTCTACAAGGGTGAGAATACAATATTTGATTTTTCATTTCCATCTATAGAGGTTCTTGTTCAGCACAGTCATGTTAATATATCTCAGCCATTTCAGGTCATAGGTTTCTCAGTTGGAGAACTTGTGGTGAATTCTCAAAGAGTTAGTTTTAAAGGTGTAAAGATATTAGTTGATGGGTGAGAAAGAGCTACAACATATTTCTAAGGATATTACAAGCTTGATCATGCAAAATCAACACGCTACACAATTAAGGCTAAGAAGGATCACTTCGAGTCTAGCACTTTGGAGAATTTCATGGTTGTGTCAAACATGGCTTCAATCCCAAAGATAGAAGCAACACATTATAATATTTGTGGTCACCTAAAATTAGTGACCAATGGCTATTATGGAAAGCGTCAAGTTGGCTTGACACACAGACCAGACAATTTTAAGCCTCAACTAAAGAGGATTAATGATATGGGAAAATTATGCTTCAAGGTTCAACCAGGTTAGTATCGAATATCCCCACTGACCACAACAATAGAAAGTGATTCTGGTCTTCAATTTTGACCATCACATATTGATGTGACAGTAACTAGACCAATGTTTGGCATTGAATTTATAAGCACCCTTGTTGATATCCGTGGATCGGTGATATGCAAGGAAGGATGCGACTTAGTTTCTATATCATTTACATCTTTAGCTATTGAACTCTGGGTTGAGGGAAGCTTAACTCTTTAAGTTTAACAAATGAGAGCAGTGACTTCATATTTGAGAACATCCTACCTGGTGCATTGTGTCTTGAGGTAAAACTTGGACCTTCATCTGACTTGTTAGATTGGGACAATGACTACTATTTGGAGAGAAAGGTTATTGATGTCAATGTTGGTGTTCCTAATCATTCAAAGATAGTGTTTATCCAAAAAGGCTACTGGTTGTGTATTATGTCTACTCATCCTGTGGCTTCTTACATCATATAGCCAAACAAAGAACCCATGAATTTGTTGATTGAGAAAGGATGGTAGCAAATCTACTTAGAAGATTCTTATTTGCACATGCTTCATTTCTTGAACTCATGCATTTTCTTTGGAATGTCTTCATTAGAATTCAATGTATTGAACCATAAGCCTATATATTTGACTGGTGAAAAATATCTACTAAGTGGAGAAATACATGTTGATTCAAGTTCTTATCCGAAATAAAATGAGTTGTCTCTAAGCATTATTGTAGACATATGGTAAAAGGAGAGTGCATTTATAGATATTATCAATAATGTCAAACTTGTTTCAATTGTTAATGGACCAAGCAACATTGTTGTATATCAGTACACTCACTCAGCCAATCTTGAAGATGAAATGGTCTTTTTTCTAAGAGATAAAAGGAATGCTAGTGAGAAAAATAGTTTTGAAAAGGTCTTGTTTTATCCAAGAAGTCAGAACATTTCTCCTAAAATTGATGGGTTCCAACCTACTATTCCTTATTTTGTGGGGTGCCCAGGAAAGTACATTTAGGGTCAATGCTACCAGCAATCCCAGTTGTTGGCATTAAAATAATTTCCCAAAATCGCAGTAGCAATGGTCTTCTGAAAAAGGGTGACTTGGTTCTTCAAACTTCGACAGGATCAAATGGTTTGTTTTTGGGTGGTCCTTTATATGATGATATGGAGTACTATGTTGAAGCTTCCAAGGGATATCATTTAAAAGAGCTTACATAGGACACCTTTTGAAGCCTAGTTGTATGCTCATCTAATTTGATCAGATGCCCCACTTGACTAGCCAAACCATAAAGAATATTTGATCGTCAGTATTCAACCTTCTGTGCACTCCCTACATTTGTGGTCCTTAGTAAAGGAATCAATGAATTTGTGTCAAACAACCGCTAGATAATAATGGACAAAAACTCTACAATCACATTGCTTCAAACTACAACCATGTAAGTCTAGATTTTACTATTACTTTCAATGCTTTACAATGAAACCAATGTAAATGTAGGTTGTATGTGGATAAAATATAAACCACTCTAAACGCAAGTTGTCTTGTATGTGTATGTAGGGGCATACATGATAAAATATTTGAGAGTGAATGGGATATTGTTTCAAGAGCTTTCATGCTCTATCCTGAGACTCAATATGCAACGTGGAAGTAATGTGAACTTACTGGAAATGGACTCATATCTTGATAATGCATACAATTTATTTGTGAACATATTGATTGAGATGATGGGGAGCTTTAAATCATTAAAGGAGATGGTGATATGTGTTGTGCCTTTGCTTAAAGAAATATGTGTCTTCTCAATTTGTTGTTCGAGAGGCTTCCTAATCACCAATGTTTGTTAATGGGTGACAACTTTATCTTGGTAAAATTAGAATTTTCTCTTTTCTTTTACATGTGCAATGAACAACATGTTTCAATGTTTAAGAATGTTTGCATTTTCTACATAGTTGTCAGCTATAGCATAATTTTTTTTTTATATACAAATCATATATTGATGTAGCTTATGTTGACTATTATGTTTTGGCTCATGATTATGTCCTGTTTGCATGTTTAGTATATCCAATAGATATGAAACAAAACCAAGTAATGACCTTGTTTCATATCTATTCCTTAATTTAAATCTACACTACCTAAATTAAAAAATTTAACCTGTTATAAGTTGTGAAAAGACCATAAAATTCTTCCATGGTTTTTTCCATGATGTTCATAATGAATATTTATGTCTTTTACCTCATAAATGGGTGTCGAGTTGGCTTCTAGTTTTAAAATGCAATGCAGGAACTTTTAAAATATACCATAGCTCTACGTCTCATATCCCCACTCTCCCATCTCCGTATATAGCGGTTTATATAGACACAACTGTATTTCATGATAGCGAAATCAATGTATTAGGTTGCTTTCTTCAGAGCACCCCTACTCTAGAGCTGATAGAACTTCATTTAATTGATGACTTGAATTATGACGATCCATGAAATGTAAAGTTTTTGGAGGAAGTGATGTATTTGAATATAGTTTAAAAGAAAGCAAGATATTGGTATGATAATTTTCTTTTTAAATAGACGCTCAAAATATTTAAACCGTTAACCACTAAAAAGGATTTCTGGCTTCATTTTCTTTCATTTTTCTCTTTACGAAAGGGTATGACCAATGCAAGTTGTATGTGGATACGAAGGTGAATTCTACTATGGATACGAGGATATGGACATGTTGTGGTAAAAACGCAACCCCCCATTATTGACTTGTTCACTTCAAATAATGCGGACCCTTTCTATAAAAAATTTGGCTAAACACTTTTTAGGATTTCTATTTAGCTGATTATCCTACGCTTTTGTTAATTTTTCATTTTCTTTGGATTCATGTTTTGATTGTTTTGTTAGAATCAATTTTTTATAAGCTTCCCATTGACGCTTGTTTCGCCTCATTTGGTCAACTGGTTTGTAAATGGCACTCCTTTGAAGTCCCATCATTTATCTGGTCTGGGTTAAAAATGCTATTTTTATTCTTTTTATTTATTTTCGGTTTGGATGTAGCTTAGAAAATTTCATAGCTAAACTAAACATCATTTAAATAAAACCAAAATAAAAAAATTGATATCTAACATTAAATTTTAAGATTAATTAAATAATATTTAATAAATATAATTAATTTAATTAAAATTAAAATTAATATATAAATAATAATAAATAAATAAATTAATTTTACGATCGCTACATCGCATCGCAAATTTCAATCGCAACATTGTTTAACGAAACTCAAATATCCATTTTTGCGATCTTCCAATTGCGAGAGTTCAAAAGATATAACCCAAGTCTTCGAAACCATGTAATTTGTTTCCTTTGAAATAATCTCACATAGGAATGAGTATGATAGTAGTTAGTTAGAGTTTAAAAATAAAATAAGTTTTGATGTTTAATAATAATTCAATTAATTAATATATAATTTAATTGATTTAATTAAAATAAAATCAATTATTATTTATATTAAGTTAGATTAATAAATAGTTTATTAATTATTTAAGTTTAGTTTATAATTAATAATTAAATTAGAGTTAATTAGAATTCTAAGTTAGGATTAGATTTTTAATTAAAGTTTGGATTTTAGAGCCCCGAGACCCAGAACATGAAAACATTTATTTAAAAAAAAATTCTCGCAAATTTCCTTCTCGCAAAGTCTTATCGCAAATTCTTAAAAGCCTTAACATTCGACAACCCAAAATGCGATCTAATGTTTTCATGCGATACGATAATGCGACATCGCATATCGCATATCGCAATTTTAACAAACTCCTCAACATTATTAATTAAAGGATTTGCGATTGGAAAATGCGATGTGTCAAAAGATTTTAATACAAAGTTTTCACCCCTTATGCCTCCCGTACCTCCATCTCACTCACCCTCACGTCACCCTCACCTCACACTCCACTCACCATATCCCTCCATAATCTCACGTGGATGAATTAATGGTTTTGGGTTGATTCCAATGGTTTGTTTTATGGGTTTTAGGTTAGGATTGATTCCAATGGTTTGTTAAACTAATTTTTATATTTTTTAATATTATAATAATTATATTATAATTATATAATATTTATTATAATTTTAATATAATTTGAATTATAAATAATTATTATTTAAATTAACTTTTTAAAATCATTTGTATATTCATTTAATGTTGTAACTTAATTAGATGATAATTAATTAGGATTAATTGTATATGTTAGTTAGTTAATTAATTTAGAATTAATTATTAGATAATTAGAATCTAATTTAGGATTAAATTTCTAATTAAAAATTCTGATTTTTAGCCCAGCAAGAGAATTTCCAGATTTAGGCCAGATTTGACTCACCAACTTTGGAAGCCCATAGATTGAGTTTTACTTGGCCAAATGAGGCCCAAGATAGCTCATTGGAAAGATGAAATGAAGGAGAACATTTCTGAGAAGGTTTCACTAACATATTTGGTCATTTATTGGGTCGAAAATCATGCAAAATATCAAGCTCTAAATTTCTAAGAACAATCAATTTTCTAAGTTATTTTCTGCATTTTCATTTATCCTAAGCCTCCTCAAATTGCAGATTCGCTCATCAATAATATCCTTGGCCAATCAAACCATCCCAGGCATCAATAAAGAGTTTATATTTCATTTTCAATTATTTATTTAAATAGAATTTGATTGGATTTGTTTTAATGCAAGAAATGGTATTTTGATTTTATTGTTACATTTTAAGTCATTTTGATTTCTTTTTGCAGGAAAACAGTAGAAAATATATGGAGAAAAAGATCTCAATCAATGAGAATGCTCCAGCAATTAAATATGGAAATTTGGAGCAAATAAAATAGGATTGGACAGATTTCTCTTCAAGAAACTCTCCCCTCAAGAATTCTGTTGCAAATATTATAAATAGCAGATTGTAGAATGTAATAAGGTGTTCTTTCCTCTGCAATTCTGAAATTCTAAAAGCACTTTTGTAATAGGGATTTAGAGTTGTAGGTGGGAGGAGTAGAATCTCAGATCTGGAGATTATTGAGGTTTTTCTTTTACATCCTGAGTTATGTATAATGAATAGAGTTTGCATTATTATAGCTTTACTTTTGAAAGCAGAAGCCCACGCATTGTAAAGCACTATTAGAGACCGGAGCTGGAGAAATGGATTTAATAAACTGGTATTTCGAATACTATTGTTTTAAATGCTGGTTTCATTTTATGATAACAGGAATGGTGTCAATTTACTTACATATTTGTGCACTTTTGTCGGTATGGGTAATTTGCTTCTATTTTTTGTTGTTATTTATCTCTGCTCTTATGGGCTGAATTCTGATTTCTGAGTAACTATTTACTCATAAATCTGTCTTTTAGTGTTGGATTAATAAATAGTGATATGTTGTGAACTTCTTCCGCATATTATTGTCTAAGAATTCAAGTTACTGATTAACTGATCAATATCACTTTGTGAACTTCTTCCTCAGTGTTTTTGATTGATTATTTCAGTTAAAGGGTCTCAATAGGATGTGTTTCGTATCCATAATGTCGGTTAATTGAACAATTTCATTAACTTGATATTCATTATAAACAAGACATTTAAATCTCAATATTTTAAATACCTACTCTTGGTTAGGTTAGATCTATATCTGCCTAATTGAGAAACGATTAGGATAGTTTCTTTTGCTTGCATCTTAGCATAAGTTTGCATTTAGATTAATTCCTACATTCTTTCAAGTCCTCTTTCCAAAAAGGCCAAACTTTAGTAGTGGATTGGCTGAGCCCTAAATCAGCTTAAGGATTGTAAGGACTCTGGACACCACATATCTCCACAATGGTATGATATTGTCCACTTTGGGCCTAAGCCCTCATGGATTTGCTTTTGGACTTACTCCAAAAGGCCTCATACCAATGGAGATATTTGTCCATCCTTATATATCCATGATCCTCCCCACTTCTAGTCAATGTGGGACTTTGGTCGTATACCCAACAATCCTCCCCTCGAACAAAGGACCATCGAGCCTCCCCTCAAACGATTATCCATCCGTCCACTCTCTACCAACCAGGATTCTCCGCTCCAATGCGTTGGGATTATCCATCCGTCCACTCTCTAGCAACCAGGATTCTCCGCTCCAATGGAGCACCACCTGCCTCGAGAGCTTGCTCTATCCCAGGTCAACTCCTCTTCATCGTGTTGGGACCAAGACACGTCCATGAAGAATCCGGAGCACACTGCCTGTCTAACCAAGCTCATCCACGGATCCCATCATCATATTACCAGGGCCCGCCACCTTCGTTCGGCATTCTAAGGATTCATCCACTTGGCTAACTTCAGGGCATGGCTCTGATACCACTTGCTCTATCCCAGGTCAACTCCTCTTCACCGTGTTGGGACCAAGACACGTCCATGAAGAATCCGGAGCACACTGCCTGTCTAACCGAGCTCATCCACGGATCCCATCATGATATTACCGGGGCCCACCACCTTCGTTCGACATTTCGAGGA
>APFE030302478.1:54515-80192 GCA_000404065.3 Pinus taeda
ATATCTCCACAATGGTATGATATTGTCCACTTTGGGCCTAAGCCCTCATGGACTTGTTTTTGGGCTTTACCCCCAAAAGGCCTCATACCAATGGAGATATTTCTCCATCCTTATATACCCATGATCCTCCCCACTTCTAGTCAATGTGGGACTTTGGTCGTATACCCAACAATCCTCCCCTCGAACAAAGGACCGTCGAGCCTCCCCTCAAACGATTATCCATCCGTCCACTCTCTACCAACCAGGATTCTCTGCTCCAATGCGTTGGATGCACATGCCTTACATGGAACATCACCTGCCTCAAGAGCTTGCTCTATCCCAGGTCAACTCCTCTTCACCATGTTGGCACCAGGACACGTTCATGAAGAATCCGGAGCACACCGCCTGTCTAACCGAGCTCATCCACGGATCCCATCGTGATATTACCGGGGCTCACCACCTTCGTTCGGCATTCCGAGGATTCATCCACTTGGCTAACTTCGGGGCTTGGCTCTGATACCACTTGTAAGGACTCTGGACACCACATATCTCCACAATGGTATGATATTGTCCACTTTGGGCCTAAGCCCTCATGGATTTGCTTTTGGACTTACTCCAAAAGGCCTCATACCAATGGAGGTATTTGTCCATCCTTATATATCCATGATCCTCCCCACTTCTAGTCAATGTGGGACTTTGGTCGTATGCCCAACAAGGATCACATTCTTGCCCGATCAGCTAGAAGGACGATCTGATGTCTCTTTTCCATTGATGAATGAAAGTCATATTTTGAAGCCATTGGAGATTGAGAGAAGGTAACTGGACCTAGTTGAACCAGTCGGAACCACCATTCCAAACGGATAAGGAGCTACTAACCAAGGTCCGGACCGGGTGGTCTCCCCCATGTTGTTGTAGCGATTTTCGAGGCTTCAACAGGACACTAGTGGAATGACTTACTTAGTCTTGGAAAACATCGAGTATGGAAGAAGATGGCAATCTCATGGAGTGGGTATGCGACATTTTGCCACATTTTCATTATGTTTATCATTCGTTGTTTTCTCTGGTTCTAATAGTCAATTTTAATTATTTATCTTTTTGTCCATTATATCATTAACATTCCATGTTTCCCAGGCAAGGTAACATTTTCGGTTGCTTTAGGTGAGTAGCCTATAGGATTAGGATATTCCCAATGAGTTTTGAACATTTATCCAATATGCCTTGTCGATTTAAGATTTTCATTGCAGGTTATCACTTTAATTTTTATCCGGTTTGACATTTGATTGACAACGAAATTCCATGATTTTATAAATTATTTGTATGTTTATTTTTAAAAGTATTTAAGAAATTTGTCTTCAATAGCCACACTTAAAGTAATGGATTTCACACTACTAGGTTTAAGGTTTGGGTTATGTATTTGGTTAAAATTTCACAAGATTTATATCATATCTCAAGTGTCAAGTTTGGGTTATTTATTTGGTCAAAATTCCCCAAGATTTATATCATATCTCAACCTTTCGAAATTCATGCATTCATGCCATTCGAATGTAACACATTACGACAAGAATGAACCCTATTAATCTCACCAACTCTATTACTATGCTTCATGAATCATAATTCAAATGGACTCTGAATTTGGTTCTTTTCCTTGACTAAACAGTATTAAGAAAAATAATCTCATTCAAACTCAACCCGAAGTCATACTCAAATTTTGACATGTGAATAACATTGCCTCGACAACAAGTTTGACACCTAAGTCCTTGCAAGTCAAAGAAGACTGTCCATTTTTTTTTAAATTGATCATATCCTTAAATTGATAGCCCTTGGACTCCTTCATTAAAGAAAAGATCATTATATGATCTTGATAATTGGTCTATCAAAACGTGGATGGGGAGAAATATGAATTGAGTAGAGAAAGAAATTTCCATTTACATTGCCGATAATATTTTGAACTTTTTGGGGCACATCACATGACACTACCATCACCACACCAACATTTTTTGGGTAAAGTTCCACTACAAGAGGCATCCATCGATTCACGTTACTCAACTCGTGACCTCAAACATGATTATTCCTAAACATTTTTCCTAGATGATGATAATGATATATAGGCCTTATAATCATAAAGTATGGATTTTATTTTTTCACCTGTGCTCCACCACCCCCCTCCCAATTCTATATAAGCATCAGTTTCTCTTCCATGCTTCCCTCTAATTACAAAGCTATACCATACCTGAAATCCACGTCTGGATCTTGGTTCTTATGCTTCTCTTCTTCTTTTGAGCTAGGCAAATGGAAAAACATTACCTCCCTACCACCACACATATATAAACAATTTTTCCTACACCATATTTCAAGCTCCACAAGAGGAATACTAAACAATTCTCGAGTTGTTTCTCCCTCTCGAATCACCATAGAAACATATTCATTTGGACCAGATCCATTTTTTATGTCCATGAGATTGGATTCAGAACTGACAAGGTCTTTCAATGATGAGGCATCTCCACATATTGAATGAAAGGGAGGGAGACCTGAATTTCCAAAGCAAAGAAAGGTAGCTCTCTTTCCATTCACATAAGCATATGAAAGGAGAAGCCAGTTTGACCAAACCTGGAGAGCTTTCATCACTCTCTCCTGCAAGGACACCATAATATAAATGTAAAAAAATCACAAAAAGATCCACATAGTCATGATGCTAATTATGAAATTTTATTTTTATGAGTAAAAATTACCAACCACCTTGCTAATTGATGACCAATAAGGGGCTTGATCTTAATACATGATATATTTTCATCATTACTATCCTCAACGTGTTCTATTATTTAGAGTGATATTTCATGAATCCGGAGTCGTGTTTTTCCACATTTAAATTTTTATATCCAACAAATTGGGATCCTGCTACATTTGGCCTCCTATATCTCCCTAGGCTACATGTGTTAAAGAGGGTACAAAACATTGATGATATATTATTTTTCCATAAGTTCTTCTCATTTTTCGGATGAATTCTTTGGAAATTTTATACATGCCAATTATGTGGAAGGAAATAATGTTCCATTATTCTTTTTTATCATCTCTTGTTTATGAGTTAGCATGCTTCTATTGTACTATTTCATTACGACTATGTCATGTAAATATCAAGTTGAGTGGGTTTTACATTTCATTTCCATTATAGTTAACAACTGAATATATAAGTTTTCTGTTAGGTTGAATTATGGTACAACACACTTTGATTTCCACTAGTGCTCTCTTTTCCATATACTATCACAAGTGTACAAATACAAACTCACGTTTATTTTTACTTGGATAAGAAACTAATGACAACTTTGTTGGCATTATGATGCATGTGTTGTACTTGATGGCAACCCACTCATAGAAGAACAACTCACTTATATATAACTAGATGAATCTACAGAAGAGATATCAGATGTGACAGAATACATGGGATGCAGGACAA
This sequence comes from Pinus taeda, assembly GCA_000404065.3. Taxonomy (NCBI): domain Eukaryota; kingdom Viridiplantae; phylum Streptophyta; class Pinopsida; order Pinales; family Pinaceae; genus Pinus; species Pinus taeda. The sequence continues at coordinate 57,946 of APFE030302478.1, forward strand.
CTCAAATGATAGTTCTCAGTATGACAAGTTAGCTTTGCCATAAAGTCCAAAGGGGGAGATTGTTGGCATTATGATACAAGTGTTGTCCTTAATGGCAAGATGATAGATTATAGTGCAGCAGGTCAGTAGCAAAGAATTGATGATCAGACTACAAAGAGTGAAGAAAGATGAGTATATACGCAGGTTCACTATATACCAAGTCACATACATAGGCAGGTTATATGCAGGTTCACTATGTACCAAGTCACGTATATACGCAGGTTAGCTATATACCAAGTAGGGTATACACGCAGGTTAGCTATATACCAAGTAGGGTATACACACAGGTTATACACGCAGCTTCACTATATACAAAGGAGCGTATACATGCAGGATTGCCGATCAAAAGTCGAATATGCGTATGCACACACTTTCATGCATGGAAAAGCATGTACATGTGGGAAAGCTTATTTTGGATCCGTGGTATTTAGACCTATGATTTTGGACCTTGGTATTGCATCTGAAGTGTTGATCCCAAGTAGTGGGTCCATGGTATTGATTTGTTATGGTTTCGGACCATGGTATTGAGTAAGGCCTGAGACTATAAAAGGAGAAGAAGATCATTAGGCAAGGGAGTGGAGAAAGTCTTGAATATCTGATATAGTATAGATTTAGTATGCAGGATATGGGTTATGATGCATTGCTTGATCTAAGCTAAAAAGGGATCTCACTGGTTGATGGAGAAAAAGATCTAAGGATAGATCGGGATCTAATGGTTTGAAATGAACTATCTCTTTATGGTTAATTATGCTTATTCTAGATCTGTATACTGATGCATGTAATGTTTTGAACTGGGTATAACTTAAGTCTGAAATAGCTGCAAGTCATGATTGAATATTTATAGATCTATATGGAGGTTGGCTTTGGCAAAGGCGCGTATGTACGCGGGTTTGATTCATCATAGTAGCATATACATTATGAAGTATGATGCTTGAATTTGCAGTTAGGTTTGATTGTTATTGTAGAGTTCTGTTGTCTACTCTGTGTTCTGGTGACTGTGTTGTTCATGGTTTCAGTGTTTTAGTGATTCAGAAATTGATGATGCTAGTATTCATTGCTTTGTGCTTCAATGATATTGATGGGTCCAGTATGAAAATTGGATGAAACGTGGCCTTTCAAATGATAGTGTTGTGCTTCAGGAGTATCCAGCCTAAAAATTTATGAAACGTGGTACCTGGAGGAAGAAACATAGGTTGTAGCCTTCTGTAGGTCAGCACCTACATACTAGTACATCAGCTAGTACAAGAGAAAAAGGGGTGATAGCTCCCTTCCAGTGGCAGCTGAAATCAAGTAAAGGTTGGAGCATTTCAGTAGGCTGGCACCTATGTACTAGTAAATGGATTGGCTAGTACAAGAGCTGAGGGGGTTGTAGCTCCCTTCCAGGAGAGTCTGGAGAATGAGAGAAGGTTGTAGCCTTCTGCAGGTAGAAGCCTGTGTACTGGTATAAGACTGCACCAGTACATAAGTATTGTAAAATGAAGTTTCTTATTAAAAGAAGATAGAGATGACCTGCAGCAAGTGGTTTTCACCCACATTAGGTTTCCACCTTATATCATGGTGTTCATGTGTGCTTCTTGTGTGTGATGATCTATTCTATTTTACTACACCTGCTTACTGTTCATATGGTTAATGAAGTTTTGATGCACTTACTAAACATCAACATTTAATGGATTAACTGAATCATAAGTGTTCTGGATATATGCTAGTTTCATTAGACAAAGCTGCTTATACACGCGGGTTCTATTAACTCAAGTAGCGTATATGTATCTAAGTATGGAAATGAAAAAGTTTTATTGATTTGATAATACTGATTCACCCCCCTCTTAGCATTATTTCCAACAATTAGTATCAAAGTAGGTCCTTCGGTAGAAGCTTGATCACTTGAAGGAGATCCATAGATCAATGGGAAATAAGCTTAAGAAGAAAGCGCCTAAGAAGAAGAAGACATCTCAGAAGAACTATGATAGTGGGAGCATGGATTGGGGATTATGTGGAACAAGCACTTCAGATTCAGAATCACTTCAGAATGAAGATGAACAAGATATATCAGGTATGAATTTGTTATCCTCTGGTATCCATCCATGTGAAGATGATGAAAGTGATAGCGAAATAACTGATTTTGCTCTTATGGGTGAACAAGAAAGATATCAAAGAGAGGCAGAATTTGAAAGGCTTACAGAAAAAATTAGAGATGAACAAGATCTGCTGAACAAAAGGGAATGTGCCTTCAAAGAAGAATCTACCACACTAAAAGCTCAACTAGAGGAAGGAAACAAGGTAAGGAAGGTATTCAAGGACAAGGTAATTCAATATTAAAAGTTGCAGGATGAAGTGACCTCATTAAGAAATGAAGTCAATTAAAGGAGCACAACAATCAAGAAACTCAGAGGTAGATCCAGTTATTATGAAAGGCTTGAAGCTACGATCCTCTCGCTAAAGGAAGATCTTGAAGAATCAAAGAAGCAGAATAAAGATCTACTCCAAGCTCTTGAAAAATAAGAAAATGAAGTTCTTGAACTAAGACATCAGTTAGAAGAATGAAGAAAAGCTGAAGAAAACATGAAGAAACAATATCATGAAAAGGAAGAGCATCTCCAGGTTGAGGTAAATATTCTAAAAGAAAAATTAGAAGAAAAGGATAAGCTCTTACGATTTCAAGATAGTACTAAGATCTTGGATGATATTCTTAGTAGTCAAATGTCTCTTGCTACCAAAACTGGTCTTGGTTTTCATGAATCTGTTGAAGGAGAATCTAGTTCACAAAGTAAGACAAGGAACTCTAATGCAAAATCTGAAATGCTCCAGAAGGAGATGAGAGGTCAATCCCATCATCAACCAAGGAAAGAAATTCTTCAAAGAAAATCTTTTACTCCTCTAATGAACAATGTTGAATGTTATGTATGTCATAATCTAGGACATGTTGTAGCCAGATGCAGAAGAAGAATGGTTCAAGACCATCAAGCAGAAAGATCATCACGTTCTAGTTACTTTAATGGATATTGTTTTTCTTGCAATATGTTTGGTTAGAAAGCTGTTGATTGCTACAGGAGGAGTATGAAACATGTAAGATGTTATGCATGTAACAAGCTTGGACATACAACAAAGGAATGGAAAAACAAAGTATGGGCAACGTACCAAAAGGAGAAAACATCATCCCACTTGAAGATATGGAAGAAGAAGGAAGTACGGTCATAAAGATGTGGCATAACACAGTATACTCAGATACAGCACAACATAGACATAATAGGTTGAGGGGGAGCTGAAAATGTAAAACTTCAGTGTCCTAAATCTCATATGCAAGTTTCATAAAGGGAAGTCGCGTATATACGTGATTTAGACACTTCACAATCCCATATATGTCAGTCTGAGGAAAAGCAGAAGGGACAGGCTCAGAAAAAGGGTCTGATATGATTCAGTCCATTATTTGCTCTATTTGATAATGGCTACAATCTGCTAATGATGTGTGTAAATGTATTGATACTCATAAGATGTTTAGAAGTGTTTTTGATCCTAACTTGATGATGATGATGTCGTGATACTTCTTACTGATATATGCATGATCAGATCTGATAGTAAGCAAATGGCACAGGTCAGGGGGAGTTTATGTTTTGAATAATGCATTGTTGGCATTATGGTTAGTAGTCCTTGGTGATGATGCTTATATGGCTAAATGATATATCTTGCTATGATATGGTTATGAGCTATCCAAAATCTCATATGATTCTTGGTGTTACATAGTTGATGTTCATATCAGATTTGTGGTTGATTCTCTCATGATGCATATATGGTGTTTGCATGGTGATCTTCATAAGGATAAGGAGAAGTACAAAGCTTGAATACACATCTTCTTTACTTGATGATGAGTTACTCAAATGCTGTTGTCATCATATGCATATAAGACAGTGGTGATGTAGGTTTCCTATAATTCTTGGCACTCATATGGATGAGGATTGTTGATGTTGATGATATCAAGAAGTCTTGTCGTGAGCTCTAGATACATAGTGCTATATACAATATGCTAGATACATGGAGTTGCATTGTTGGAGATATGATGATGATGAGTTCTTACCCATATGATGATAGGTTGATACTCACATATGTTGATTGATTATTATCAGACAAGGGATATTCCCGTGTAATGTTAGATGGATCGTCATGTAGATCTTGATGATGAGATGACTATGGTGTTTTACACATATGATATAATGTGAATCATTTTATGATGATGTTCAAAAGGATGAGTTGATATGCAGACATACCTTGTTATAGGACATTTACAGATTGCTAATCTAGAAGTGGTTGTACACGAGTTTCATGACGAAGATCCGCGTATATACGCCTATTCTGTGGATACAATCGCGTATATGATGATTAGAAGGAAATTAGTGGGACAAACTTAGGATGAGAAGAGTCTGATATGGGCCTTATAGAGACCATATGGAACAAGTGCAGAAGGAGAACATGATTGCTGTTGATAGATGCTTATGGAGCAAATCATACATTGCGTATGATAGTTGGTGATGACTATCATGGTCTTAGTTAGATGTTTGGTCTCATGTAAAGATCATATCAAGACTCATGATGTAATAGTGTGTCTCTATCTATTGTAGTCATTTGATGAAATCTCTTCTGATGTAATTTGTACCCCCACTATGTATAGGAAGGATGATGAAATATTTCAATCATGTATCTCTTTTATTATCAAGGTCGTAACGGCCTATGTTGGTTTCCCCACTATGCATGCGATGGATGATGTTATACTCTTGTGTTATCATGTGTAAACCTTGATGTATCCCCACTTGGTTGGGTAGATGAGTCAATTCCCACTTGGTTGGGAGATGGATGCATGTATGAGTCCTTAGTGATAGGAAGGTCATTTATGATATAGTCATGTTCTTCTTGTAGGACATCTTTTTGCAGACCTTGCTTACAGTTAGGGGGAGCATGAAAAACACACTTCAGAAGAGCAAGACCTCAGCATGTACTCAGGGGGAGCATGGTCAGATTGGTACACCTTAGCATATACAAAGGGGGAGCTCATTTAGAGATTTCAGCAGGGACTCATGGGGAGTGTGGATAGGGGAATTTTTATCAAGGAGAGAGAATATCTTGGTCCGCCCTCTACCCTTGATCTCAAACGGGGAGAGTGATTTGGTGTTGTTTCCATCAAGTCCAAAGGGGGAGATTGTTGGCATTATGATGCATGTGTTGTACTTGATGGCAACCCACTCGTAGAAGATCAACTCACTTAGATATAACTAAATGAATCTATAGAAGAGATATCAGATGTGACAGAATACATGGGATGCAGGACAACTCAAATGACAGTTCTCAGTATGAAAAGTTAGCTTTGCCATCAAGTACAAAGGGGGAGATTGTTGGCATTATGATACAAGTGTTGTCCTTGATGGCAAGATGATAGATTATAGTGCAGCAGGTCAGTAGCAAAGAATTGATGATCAGACTACAAAGAATGAAGAAAGATGAGTATATACGCAGGTTCACTATATACCAAGTCGCGTACATAGGCACGTTATACGCAGGTTCACTATGTACCAATTCGCGTATATATGCATGTTAGCTATATACCAAGTAGGGTATACACGCAGGTTATACATGCAGCTTCATTATATACAAAGGAGCGTATACACGTGAGATTGCGGATCAAAAGTCGTGTATGCATATGCACGCACTTTCATGCACGGAAAAGCGCGTACATGTGGCAAAGCTTATTTTGGATCCATGGTATTTATACCTATGGTTTTCGTCCTTGGTATTGCGTCCGAAGTGTTGATCCCAAGTATTGGGTCCATGGTATTGATTTGCTATGCTTTTGGACCATGGTATTGAGGAAGGCCTAAGACTATAAAAGGAGAAGAAGATCATTAGGCAAGGGAATGGAGAAAGAGTTGAATATCTGATGTAGTATGAGATCTAGTATGCAGGATATGGGCTATGATGCATTGTTTGATCTGAGCTAAGGAGCGATCTCACCAGTTGATGGAGAATAACATCTAAGGATAGATCGGGATCTAATGGTTTGAAATGAACTATCTCTTCATGGTTGATTATGATTATTCTAGATCTGTATATTGATACATGTAATGTTCTGAACTGGGTATAACTTAAGTCTGAAATAACTACAAGTCATGATTTAATATTTATAGATCTGTACGTGGGTTGGCTTTGGCGAAAGCGTGTATGTACACGGGTTTGGTTCATCATAGTAGCGTATACATTATGAAGTATGATGTTTGAAGTTGTAGTTGGGTCTGATTGTTATTGCAGAGTTCTGTTGTCTGCTCTGTGTTCTGGTGACTGTGTTCTTGACAGGGTTTCAGTGTTTCAGTGATTTAGAAATTGATGATGCTAGTATTGATTGTTTTGGTCTTCAATGATATTGATGGGTCTAGTATGAAAATTGGATGGAATGTGTCCTTTCAGATGACAGTGTTGTGCTTCAAGAGTATCTAGTCTAAAAAATTATGAAACATAGTACCTGGAGGAAGAAAGAGAAGGTTGTAGCCTTCTGTAGGTCAACACCTACATACTAGTACATCAAATAGTACAAGAGCAAAGGGGGTGATAGCTCCCTTCCAGTGGCAGCTGAAAACGAGTAAAGGTTAGACCATTTCAGTAGGCCGGCACCAACATACTAGTAAATGGATCGGCTAGCACAAGAGCTGAGGGGGTTGTAGCTCCCTTCCAGGAGAGTTTGGAGAATGAGAGAAGGTTGTAGACTTCTACAGGTAGAAGCCTGTGTACTAGTATAAGACTGCACTAGTACAGAAATATTGTAAAATGAAGTTTCTTATTCAAAGAAGATAGAGATGACTTACAGCAGGTGGTTTTCACCCACATTGGGTTTCCACCTTATATCATGGTGTTCATGTGTGCTTCTTGTGTGTGATGATATGTTCTGTTTTACTACGCCTGCTTACTGTTCATATGGTTAATGAAGTTCTGATGCGCTTACTAAAGATCAACATTTAATGGATTATCTTAATCATAAGTATTCTGGATATACACTAGTTGCATTAGAAAGAGTTGTGTATACACGTGCGTTCTATTAACTGAAGTAGCATATATGTATCTAAGTATGGAAATGAAAAAGTTTTATTGAGTTGATAATACTGATTCACCCCCCTTCTCAGTATTATTTCCAACAATTGGTATCAGAGCAGGTCCTTTGGTAGAATCTTTCTCACCTGAAGGAGATCTGTAGATCAATGGGAAAGAAGCTTAAGAAGAAAGCGCCTAAGAAGAAGAAGACATCTCAGAAGAACTATGACAGTGGGAGCATCGATTAGGGATTATGTGGAAGAAGAACTTCAGATTTAGAATCACTTTAGAATGAAGATGAACAAGATATATCAGGTATGAATTTTTTATCCTCTAGTATCCATCCATGTGAAGATGATGAAAGTGATAGCAAAACAACTAATTTTTCTCTTATGGGTGAGCAAGAAAGATATCAAATAGAGGCAGAATTTAAAAGGCTTACAGACAAAATTAGAGATCAACAAGATCTGTTGAACAAAAGGGAATGTGCCTTCAAAGAAGAATCTACCAAACTAAAAGCTCAACTAGAGGAAGGAAACAAGGTAAGGAAGGTATTCAGGGACAAGGTAATTCAATATCAAAAGTTGTAGGATGAAGTGACCTCATTAAGAAATGAAGCCAATGAAAGGAGCACAATAATCAAGAAACTCAAAGATAGATCTAGTTATTATGAAAGGCTTGAAGCTACGATCCTCTCGCTAAAGGAATATCTTGAAGAATCAAAGAAGCAGAATAAAGATCTACTCCAAGCTCTTGAAAACAAGAAAATGAAGTTCTTGAACTAAGAAATCAATTAGAAGAAGGAAGAAAAGTTGAAGAAAACATGAAGAAGAAATATCATGAAAAGGAATAGCGTCTCCAGGTTGAGGTAAATATTCTAAAAGAAAAATTAGAAGAAAAGGATAAGCTCTTACGATTTCAAGATAGTACTAAGATCTTGGATGATATTCTTAGTAGTCAAAGGTCTCCTGCTATCAAAACTAGTCTTGGTTTTCATGAATCTATTGAAGGAGAATCTAGTTCACAAAGTAAGACAAGGAACTCTAATGCAAAATCTGAAATGCTCCAGAAGGAGATGAGAGGTCAATCCCATCATCAACCAAGGAAAGAAATTCTTTAAAGAAAATCTTTTACTCCTCCAATGAACAATGTTGAATGTTATGTATGTCATAATCTAAGACATGTTGCAGCCAGATGTAGAAGAAGAATGGTTCAAGACCATCAAGTAGAAAGATCATCACGTTCTAGTTACTTTAATGGATATTGTTTTTCTTGCAATATGTTTGGTCACAAAGCTGCTGATTGCTACAGGAGGAGTATGAAACATGTAAGATGTTATGCATGTAACAAGCTTGGACGTACAACAAAGGAATGGAGAAACAAAGTACGGGCACCATACCAAAAGGAGAAAACATCATCCCACTTGAAGATATGGAAGAAGAAGGAAGTACAGTCATTAAGATGTGGCACAGTACAGTATACTCAGATACAGCACAGCACAGACATAACAAACTCAGGAGGAGCTGAAACTATAAAACTTCAGTGTCCTAAATCTCATACACAAGTTTCATAAAGGGAAGTCATGTATATACGTGAGTTAGACACTGCACAGTCGCGTATATGTTAGTCTGAGGAAAAGCAAAAGGGACAGGCTCAGAAAAAGGGTCTGATATGATTCAGTCCATTATTTGCTCTGTTTGATAATGGTTACAATCTGCTAATGATGTGTGGAAATGTCTTGATACTCATAAGATGTTTAGAAGTATTTTTTATCCTAACTTGATGATGATGATGTCATGATACTTCTTGCTGATATATGCATGATCAGATCTGATAGTAAACAGATGGCACAGGTCAGGGGGATTTATGTTTTGAATAATGCATTGTTGGCATTATGGTTACTAGTCCTTGGTGATGATGCTTATATGGCTAAAGGATATATCTTGCTATGATATGGCTATGAGCTATCCAAAATCTCATATGATTCTTGGGGTTACATAGTTGATTTTCAAATCAGATTTGTGGTTGATTCTCTCATGATGCATATATGGTGTTTGCATGGTGATCTTCATAAGGATAAGGAGAAGTAAAAAGATTGAATACACATCTTCTTTACTTGATGATGAGCTACTCATATGCTTCTGTCATCATATGCATATAATATAGTTATGATACAGGTTTCCTACAATTCTTGGTGCTCATATGGATGACGATTGTTGCTGTTGATGATATCAAGAAGTCTTTTCTTGAGCTCTAGATACATAGTTCTATATACAATATGCTGGATACACTGAGTTCCATTGTTGGATATATGATGATGATGAGTTCTTACCCATATAATGATAGGTTGATACTCACATATGTTGATTGATAATGATCAGACAGGGGATATTCCCGTGTAACGTTACATGGATGGTCATGCAGATCTTGATGATGAGATGACTATGGTGTTTTACACATATGATACAATGTGAATGATTTTATGATGATGTTCAAAAGGATGAGTTGATATGCAGACATACCTTGTTATAGGACATTTAAAGATTTCCAATCTAGAAGTGGTTGTACGCGAGTTTCATGACAAAGATCCGCGTATATACGCCTATTATGTGGATACAGTCACATATATGATGATTAGAAGGAAATTAGTGGGCCAAACTTAGGATGAGAAGAGTCTGATATGGGCGTTATAGAGACCATATGGAACAAGTGCAGAAGGAGAACATGATTGCTGTTGACAGATGCTTATGGAGCAAATCATACATTGCGTATGATAGTTGGTGATGACTATGATGGTCTTAGTTAGATGTTTGGTCTCATGTAAAGATCATATCAAGACTCATGATGTAATAGTGTGTCTCTATCTATTGTAGTCATTTGATGAAATCTCTTCTGATGTAATTTGTACCCCCACTATGCATAGGAAGGATGATGAAATATTTCAGTCATGTATCTCTTTTATTATCAAGGTCATGTAACGGCCTATGTTGGTTTCCCCACTATGCCTGCGATGGATGATGTTATACTCTTGTGTTATCATGTGTAAACCTTGATGTATCCCCACTTGGTTGGGCAGATGAGTCAATTCCCACTTGGTTGGGAGATGGATGCATGTATGAGTCCTTAGTGATAGGAAGGTCATTTATGATATAGTCATGTTCTTCTTGTAGGACATATTTTTGCAGACCTTGCTTACAGTTAGGGGGAGCATGGACAACACACTTCAGCAGAGCAAGACCTCAGCATGTACTCAGGGGGAGCATGGTCAGATTGGTACACCTTGGCATATACAAAGGGGGAGCTCATTTAGAGATTTCAGCAGGGACTCACGGGGAGTATGGACAGCGGAATGTTTATCAAGGAAAGAGAATATCTTGGTCTGCCCTTTGCCCTTGATCTCAAACGGGGAGAGTGATTTGGTGTTGTTGTCATCAAGTCCAAATGTTGAGATTGTTGGCATTATGATACATGTGTTGTAATTGATGGAAACCCACTCGTAGAAGAACAACTCACTTATATATAACTAGATGAATCTACAGAAAGATATCAGATGTGATAGAATACATGGGATGTAGGACAGCTCAAATGACAGTTCTCAGTATGACAAGTTAGCTTTGCCATCAATTCCAAAGGGGGAGATTGTTGGCATTATGATACAAGTGTTGTCCTTGATGGCAAGATGAAAGATTATAGTGCAGCAGGTCAGTAGCAAAGAATTTATGATTAGACTACAAAGAATGAAGAAGGATGAGTATATACGCAGGTTCGCTATATACCAAGTTGCGTACATAGGCAGGTTATACCCAGGTTCACTATGTACCAAGTCATGCATATACGCAGGTTAGCTATATACCAAGTATGGTATACACACAGGCTATACACACAGCTTCACTATATACAAAGGAGCATATACACGCGGGATTGCGGATCAAAAGTTGCATATGCGTATGCATGCACGTTCATGCACAGAAAAGCGCGTACATGTGGGAAAGCTTATTTTGGATCCATGGTATTTAGACCTATCGTTTTGGTCCTTGGTATTGCGTCTGAAGTGTTTATCCCAAGTATTGGGTCCATTGTATTGATTTGTTATTGTTTTGGACCATGGTATTGAGTAAGGCCTAAGACTATAAAAGGAGAAGAAGATCATTAGGCAAGGGAATGGAGAAAGTCTTGAATATCTGATGTAGTATGAGATCTAGTATGCAGGATATGGGTTATGATGCATTGCTTGATTTGAGCTAAGGAGGGATCTCACCGGTTGATGGAGAACAAGATCTAAGGATAGATCGGGATCTAATGGTTTGAAATGAACTATCTTTTTATGGTTGATTATGCTTATTCTATATCTGTATACTGATGCATGTAATGTTCTGAATTGGGTATAACTTAAGTTTGAAATAGTTGCAAGTCATGATTGAATATTTATAGATTTGTACACGGGTTGGCTTTGGCGAAAGCGCGTATGTACACGGGTTTGATTCATCATAGTAGCGTATACATTATGAAGTATGATGTTTGAAGTTGCAGTTGTGTCTGATTGTTATTGTAGAGTTCTGTTGTCTGCTCTGTGTTCTGGTGACTCTATTGTTGACAGGGTTTCAGTGTTTCAGTGATTTAGAAATTGATGATGCTAGTATTGATTATTTTGTGCTTCAATGATATTGATGGGTCCAGTATGAAAATTGGATGAAATGTGGCCTTTCAGATGATTGTGTTGTGCTTCAGGAATATCCAGTCTAAAAATTTATGAAACGTGGTACCTGGAGGAAGAAAGAGAAGGTTGTAGCCTTCTGTAGGTCAACACCTACATACTAGTACATCAGCTAGTACAAGAGCAAAGGGGGTGATAGCTCTCTTCCAGTGGCAGCTAAAAACGAGTAAAGGTTGGAGCATTTCAGTAGGCCGGCACCTACGTACTAGTAAATGGATCGACTAGTAGAAGAGCTGAGGGGGCTGTAGCTCCCTTCCAGGAGAGTCTGGAGAATGAGAGAAGGTTGTAGCCTTCTGAGGGTAGAAGCCTGTGTATTGGTATAAGACTGCACTAGTACAGAAATATTGTAAAATGAAGTTTCTTATTAAAACAAGATAGAGATGACTTGCAGCAGGTGGTTTTCACCCACATTGGGTTTCCACCTTATATCATGGTGTTCATGTGTGCTTCTTGTGTGTGATGATCTGTTATGTTTTACTACACCTGCTTACTGTTCATATGGTTAATGAAGTTCTGATGCACTTACTAAAGATCAACATTTAATGGATTAACTAAATCATAAGTATTATGGATATACACTAGTTGCATTAGACAAAGTTGTGTATACACGTGGGTTCTATTAACTGAAGTAGCGTATATGTATCTAAGTATGGAAATGAAAATGTTTTATTGATTTGATAATATTGATTCACCCCCCCTCTCAGTATTATTTCCAACAAACTTTGTATTTTGTAGTGACAAGGATAACTATGTATTGGAGCTATACCTTGAACCCTTTAAATCATCATTTCCTTACCCAACACAACCATCTCCTATTGGTAACAAAATTCAATTTCTAAGCCAACATTTGTCTTCAATACTATTTCATGATAAAGAAAGAACACAATTATTGTTGGATTTCCTTCGAGCACACAAATACCAAAGCCATTTCATTTTTCTTTCCTTGGTTAATATATTGCATCATTGTGTTTGATAGTTAATTCATTATTATTCTATGCCAATAAATATCTATCAAATAGAAGAGAAGGATGCCCTCGCTATTTTAGAGATATATAATATGAATTAATTAAAAATTCACAGGGTTATTTCGATTCTCATATTTTTATTTCACTTCTTTAGAGAAAACTATATATTCAAATACCAACTCAACTCAAATCAAACTAAAATAGAGAATCCTAGTTATGAAGATGTTTCTCTCTCCATACCTTATAATAACATTATTTTTTTGAATTATACTTGAAGTTCACCAATAATAACCTGGATTTATATATTTCTTTTAGCACCATATTAAAATCATGGTAAAAATATGAATATCCCATTAAATATGACCTAAAGATGATTTGAAGAATATCACCTTTAGTCTGAGCACGTGGTAGACTAATTTTTGAGGTGTGAAGTTTTATGAGAGACATCGTTTGTTTGTTTGTTATGGTTAGAAAATGGTTTTCTCTTGCTTTTATGTGACTTTCAATTTATCATATGTAGAATTTTGAGAAATGGGAAAGAATAATCTGTGACATTTATCTTGGAGAAATTGATGTTGAATGAAAGGTTATAGAGTTTAACCAAGCTACAATCCACTTTGGTAAAGATAGAGGGACATCTTAAAAAGTTACCTAAGAATACACCATATACATAGTTTGAACATAGGTAATATATGGATTTTTCATTTGCACATATGTTCTCTTTTCTATCCAAGATACCACAGCAAGACAAATGGTGATATTGTAGAAATTGTTAGAGGACCTCATTGAGGTCAATTTTTCTGATCTTCTACTTGATTGATACATTCTCATGATAGGAAGGCTTTAAACATGAATTAATATGTCACCAAAACAAATTATATTCAAATTTCATACACACAAAAGATAAAACCAAATGTCAATTCCTTCATTTGATTGTTACTCGACTCTGGTGTGGGCAGGTTACATGAAATGTGATTGGAAAAAGGATGGGGAGACAATATATAGCACATGTCTTGGATATGATTCATTTTTTGTTGGAGATCCTTCAGGCACTTCAGCCATCGACTTTGGAGGTGCTTCTAGTAAGTATTCGTATGGTTTTTAATGTTGTGATTCTTTCACCTCATGGTTATTTTGGGCAAGCAAATGTTTTAGGAATACGTGAAGATATCAATGGATAGGTAAATGATTTTTTTATAACTTCAATGTCCATTCCATGATATCCTCTCTTTATTGTTTGATTGTATTTTGAACATTTATTTCGATTTTTCTTTGTATTTTAACTATGAAATTGAAAGTACTTTGTATTATGTATGCTTAAGCAACAACCAAATCTTGAAGATGAAATTAATATCACACGATATTGATTGAAGTATTTTTAACTGTTTTGTATTGAAATATTTTCATGATTATTAGAATAGTTTACTCCCATGTTGTTATTTGATAACATGATGTTTATATACTTGACCTAGTTCATGCATTAGACATCACACCTCAGATTATTTGTTTAACAAGTTATTTAAAGCTTGATCTTTTTAGCATGTAACTTAGCTGGCATGATTGTGCCTAAGCTTTCCCTGAAGGTTGAACACTAAGTTATTAAGTTGTTATTTTCTATGGTGACTTTAATTTATTTATACAGGTCATCTAATCACATAGTGGCCACTATCGCTCAACTGAAGAAGACTTGTTCGAGTTTCTTGCTTTTATGGGAAAGAATGTGTTTAACATTGTTGATGTTGAGGTATATGTAATATAAATCCTTCATATGCTACTTTCATTTATATTCTAGTGTTCATCATCTTTCATGTCTTACACTTTGCATTCTACGTTCTTTTGTTTTCAGAAAAGGAACTCAGTATTGATGGTAAACAGAAGGATTTGAAGAAAGAGGAGAACACTAACATTGGAGCGAAAAATGTAGAAATATAGAGAAGAGAACTGGTCTAGTGGGACCCTTGAATCCAATATCCCACATAAGACACACACATATATACTGAGGTTCAAGTCTTGATAGTTGGTGAATTCGCCTGCAACGACTTGACAACACAGTGATAACATTTTATTGTGATGAAACAACATTTCATGTGTAAATTGTAGTCCAACCAATGTTAAGTTGGAAACTCATATTGTAATACTCGACATTTCATATAATATAATTTATGTGGTTGAAATTATTTATAGTTGCACTTGATATTGTTTAGTATTTTTAACTAACATATGTAAATTTGATTTTCATATTAGATTTTCAATTCAAACATTGTATGACGTTTTTTTTTTAATTTAGTCACAAATCATACTAAATAGTCTATGTTGATTAATAATGAACACATAAAATCAATCTAAAACTACTAAATTATTATTTTATATTGATTAATGATGAACACAAATAAAATGAATATACGACTCAATTAGTCATTTAAAATGATTATTAATGAAAATAAATTAAGTGAATATAAACTACTAAATTAGTTATTTATATAATGAATATGAAACTACCAAAAAAATATAAATGACTACTGCAAGATTAATTTTTCATTACAAGTGACAACTAAATTTTGCATATATATGACTATTAATAGCTAATCTACAGCATCTTATAACTCGACAAAAATGTAGTTATATTTCTTTGGTCATTAATTGGTTTCAAACAACAACTAAAATTTGCATATATATGATTATTAGTAGCTAATTTACAGTATCTTATAACACGAGAAACATTTTGGTCATATTTCTTTGGTCATTAATTGGTTTTCTCAGATGATCATATAGCAATATATTTTGTTGTATATTTGGTCATTAATTGTGACAATTAATGACCAAATCAATAACAAAATTAAGGACCAAATTTATGACTAAATATACTGCTAGATGATAAAATTGAGACAATCAATTAATGACTAAGCTAAAAACAACTAAATGTTGGTCACATTATAAGATACTGTAAATTAGCTACTACTGATCACCGACTGAAAAAATAGTCATTTATATGGAAATTTTAGTCGTTGTTTCAGTAACTAATTAGCCATTTTGTACTAGTGATGGTTTGACATTGGAAAGTGGTTGACCATGCTCAACCATGCTTGATTTTAATATTAAGAGAAACATTGTCATAAAGTGGCATTGGACCATGGTTGACAATGATTGACCATGGTTGGTGATGGATGATAATGGTTGAACATGGTTGATTTTTATATTGAGACAATATTTTTAACAATATGACATTGGACCATGGTTGACCATGATTGTAAACCTAATGGATTTATATTAAGCTTGAGGATTAATATTATAAACCCTACGAATAATATTATACCCTAGAAATATGAACCCTTAGATTGTTGATGGTTCTTAGTATTGCAACAATAATGTTGCAACTCCCAAGGTTATTGACTTAAATTATCAACCTGAGGTTTTTACAAACTTAAGAGGTTTCGGCACTATATGTGCATCTTGTAATGTTTCTTTCCTTCATTGATCTGATTTAATGATGTCAATTCACGAAACCAAAGCATAAACTAGTTGCAAAAATGTAAACATTAAGCTCGAAAAATGTAAATCCTATATTGAAAGGAAACCTAGTATATGGAATGGAAATAATATTGCTTGAAATAGAAGTGATAGCTTAAGAATAAAGAAATAAAACTAATATAACTTGCATTAAGGAAAGAGCATGTAATCAAACACTACATTGCAAAGAGTTTAATTCCATTAACAAATTTCATTAAGAAATGCATAATTGTGCTATCCAATTCATAAGTTTGTCCACTAACCCAAATTGCAGGAGTGAATTGCAATGGAGATGTGGCAAGTATTAAGAGGTCTTTGTTATTACTAGACCATGGATTCAGAACCTAGTGGTCATGATTCAAGCCTAAGAAACAAGAACCAAGCTTTTGGAGAAAATTTGGTCAAGTTTACACAAGCTACAGGATTGTTACTCCTCGAGATAACTTACCAAATGCCCAAGAAAATCAGGTGCAAATGTGATGGGATACATTTTGTTATAAAGTAGGATGTCCTAGCACCCCATTCCAAGTGGAATCACTCAAATACCCCTCTTAACATGTGATAATTGTATCAGGTAAATTTTTTTCTTAAATTGAATTTTTTTATGACTCAATATAAATGGAATTAACCCAAATGAAGCTCATTAACACTTTCTAAAAAATAGTAGAAAATTACTACTATTTTGTTACATGGGACTTCCAAAAATTCTAGGTATGTGAACTAGTACGCCAATCCAAGTAGCTGAATTATGAATATAAATTTTAAAAGCTTTTGTAAGGATGAATCAAGCTTATGACTCTATAAATAACTTGAAAAACAACTCACTTCAATAATTTAACCAATATAACCTACAAAAAAAGAGGCATGAACACTAAATAAAGAAATAAGAGATGCAAGTGAAAAATAAATTTAAAGGAAATAAAGAGATTGTACAGGAGGGCTTTGAGGATCTTGAGATGGTCAATCCCAAGGATACCTAGAGTCCTATGAAGGAAACCTAGATTCGGAAGTTAAAAATGGCACCAAACTTCATTATTTGAATCAATCCAAGTACATTCATGCTAGAAATGAGAGTGCAGTTGGTAAATAACAACTTTTATCTACAAGAAGACTAAGAAATATATGTTTGTGGAGGAAAATTCGGATTGGTACTTATAAACAGTGATGAGGAAGAATTATCTTTGAAGGGAGGCAATTTTTCCCTTCAAAATCCCTCAAAAAGTGTATGTAGTTCCCAACACTAGGAATCTTCATTAAATGACATGGAAAACATTCCTTGATTTTCTCAATTTGTGGAGCTCTAGAATTTTTCAATAATTTAATGATATTTTGTTTATTTAATATCCAATATTTGTCCATCCTATAGTAGGGAGAAAGTCCCTATATTATCTTATTTAGAATTTACTCAATATTCAGCAAAAATAAATAATATTAGGCACAACTATGTAAATATCCCTAAACCTTCCTAATGAACATATTAAAGCTAAAAATATGTCATCTAATGCAAATAGAGAAGTTTAATGTGTTGAAGGATTGTTAGATGAGCCTTAATTTGTGTCTTATTTGGGGGCCCACAATACCCCCTACTCAAACTGTTTCTCATCCTCACAGCAACTTAGTGACATAATTGTGCCTCATTCATGGCCATAGTAGCCTTCTTAACATCCCAAGCTACCTAGAAAGGAATTTTGGCACATCTTCTCTTACTCCATACTTTTGGTCTTCTTCTCTAGCTTCTTATTTTATAGATCCATCCTTTCCTCCAAGTTATAATTAGGCTTGTGTGTGTGTCTTAAGAAAAGTCTCCATGTCTATGTCCACAAAGTCTGCCCATGATACAAGTTTTCACAACATATATGATAATTGACGTCCTTGATGAGTATGTGGACTCTCTTCAATTGAAATCATCCCCCCATGACTGTTAGTATGATTCTCCAAAGTTTGGAAAACCAATACTCCCAATTTGCTACAAGGGTAAAAGAGAAGTTTTATCTATACTGTTTAGAGGAAGGAAAACTTCATACTCAACACAAAAACAATTCCATTTCCTTTTTAATATTTCTTAACTCAAAAGAAACATTCACATTCATGTTTTCTATTCTCAAATTATTATTAGAATTTTGTTACAAGATGCATTTTTGAATGAATGAGAGGTTTTGTAGGTTTCATGTCTAGAGATAGCAAAGCAAAAAGTGTACTCACCCTTCTCTTTAGATGTCCCTCTTCAAATATAGGGTTTTGGTGACAAAGTTGCTCAAAATCAAGTTTTTGGAAGCTTTCCTGTAGCACTTTATCTAACTTGTAGCAAATTTGTTCCTTCTAGTAGCAACTTTGTTTCTCCTATATCAGTTTTGTATCTCCTATAATAGCTCACATAATCTACCATATCTTGACTAGAATTACACCTTATGCCTAACGTTTTCTCTTACATTTCTATAACATATTCTAGGCCTTGGACATAAGCTAGAAGAGATCAGATACCTCTTGCAAAGCCTCTTTCCGTCATTATGGTTTGAGTTCTATTTTGATGGTGAATGCTTTCTTTCCATTTGTTTCCTTCTTATTCTCCTTTTTTCTTATATGATTTCCCAATCGCCTATGGAGTTCACCATTCTTCTATTTGTGTCATAGTAATTTTGATTAGGTCAATCTTAGGCACTGTTGTTTTAGTGTTTAGCACTGCTTGTGCTTCTTCTTATTCCTCTTCCTCAACTCTTTTTCCTTTTGTCTTCTACCTATTCTCCATTCTATACTTCTTGTTTCTTAGCTTCTTCTTCAACTTCTTCATTTTGGGTTCAATTTTCAGAGAAACTTAGAGTTTCATAGCATAGATAAGAGGAATAGTTCTCTTTTTCTGATTAGGGGAAGAAAAGTTGCATTCCCAACTCAAAACAAGCTCTTTATCCTATTATCATGCTTATCATGTAAGAAAAATACAGACCTTCAATTTCTTTGTACTTTTAGGAGTTTGCTACAATATTCTTTTGCCAATAAAATTTGAACAATTCCACATGTTTTTTGTGTATATGAGGTGAGGATAATTATTTACATACCCTTACCTTGGAGGCTCCTTCAAAATTATAGGTTTTTGTGGCCAATAATATTCACGACAAGGCTCCCTTTTTCCTCTTGGTACAATCTTAAGCAGGAAGAATGTCTCCTGTGGCACCTACACTGTCTCCTAAAGCAACTGGTTCTGATCCTGTAGCACTTTATTTTCAACCTTGCAGCACCTTTGTAGCAACCTAGGGAACCCCTGATGGTGGATAGCTCATCTCTCAATGATGTAGTGGGCCTCTCTTACAATTTTGGGAATTAAATATTGGTATAAATGAAGTTTTGACTTGTCCTTTTACTATTCTTATGGTAGTAGGATTAGTGTCTTGGGTGAGCTAGCTACCATTTACCACCTATGTATTCCCTTTATAGACCTATTTTTCCACTCCTCATAATTATTAACCTAATTCCTTTTTCATTTTCCACGTTGCGTGAGCGAGGGAGTTAGCTATTCTAAACTATTTAAGGGTGGTCGAGACTACTGGACACCTTCATCCTACAAAGCCTTCTCTCTTGTGCATTGACAACAAATTTCTAACCATAATATGCTCAAGAGAAGAGGTGAATAATATTGCATACATGTGCCTACCTTATGGTCTTTGGATGCCTTGATTTCTGCATTTTTCTTCAGAAATGGTGGTTGATCT
Organism: Pinus taeda; assembly: GCA_000404065.3. NCBI lineage: Eukaryota > Viridiplantae > Streptophyta > Pinopsida > Pinales > Pinaceae > Pinus > Pinus taeda. The sequence goes on from APFE030302478.1 coordinate 77,937, forward strand.
ACTGACTATTTGAAGGTGCAATTCTCCATGCTTGTTGCTTCATTCTCTGCCCTTGCTTTGAAAAAAAAATGTATTCTTTTATAGGTGTCTGACAAAGTGAAATCTCTTGATGCAAGTTCTCAAAATGATGGATTGGTCTGCTACTATTAGAGATGAAAAGTTACCCTATAGCAGCTCCTCAAAAGTTGTGCAATTGCCCAAGATCACAAATATGGTACTTAAATGCTTTAGGATGGCTAACTACTCACTTTGGTGTTGTCAAGTGTAATAACCCTCGTTAAAAATCCATTTAAAATATATAAGACCGTGCTCATGGGACATGTATTCCAAGTTGAATGGTGGTAAAAACATCTTAGTGGGGGTCACTTCAGTTTATTAATGGATAAGGAAATTGGCAAAGGAAACGGAAAAGGCTTTGGAAATGTAAGAGACATTAACTGGGTTTTATTTATGAAAATAATGGAAATTAGGAGAAAAGGAATGTGAAAGGTCACAAGTTGCATGTGAGGAGGAAAATGAAGGGAAATAATGGAAAATGAAGAAATAGAGGCCGCATCAATAAAAAGTCTTATGAGGATCAGTTGGTAGCCTTTTTGACACGTTTTGGTGGATCTCTTTTATATTCTCTATCTCTCTCTCCTACTCTTAGACACAAAATTTTCTTGGATCACTTTTAGAGAAGTGTGGCATACTTGGGATTTGGAGCAAGAAGGCAAAGGAAGAGTAAGATCAATGGCTACAACTAGATTTCTTTGTAGGTATCAAGTTGCATGTATGGCTTTCTTGCTAGTTTTGGTATGCATGGCACATGCATGTTGTTTCTTGGCTACGGGCTGTCATCGTCATGGAGGATTTCCTGCATCAACAATGTTTTCTCCTAGTCTTTCCAATTTCTAGATAGCAAAATGTGTTCTGGGGTTACCTTTGTTTTCTGGTTGGTGTTCATGTTCCTTATGGCTATGGGTTGAGCTATTAGTTATTGGAGCTTTCATTGGGAAAACACTCTGAAAGACCTGTAAGAAATTGGGTTGAGTTACTAGTCCTGGAAGCCTTGGTTGGACAAACAATTTGGAAGCCCTCTAAGAGTTTGGGTTGAGTTACTAGTCCTAGAAGACTTGGTTGGCCAAATGCTCTAGAAGCCCTTGGTGGGTTGAGTTACTAGTCCTGCAAGCCTTGGTTGGAATAATGCTCTTAAAGCTCGATGACAACTGTGGCTTGAGTTACAAGTCCTAGAAGCCTTGGTTGGAAAAATTCTTTGGAAGCCTTGTGACAGCTTTGGGTTGAGTTACTAGTCTTGGAAGTTAGGTTCGAACAAATGCTCTAGAGCCCTAGTCAACTTTGGTGGTGTTAGGCCTCTATACTATTAGTGTAAGCCCTTATTGTTATTAGTACAACCCCCTTATTATATTGATGTGCCCATGTAGTCCCCATATTTTTATTATTGTGCCCCATATAAGCCTACTATTGTTATTATTATGCCCTTACATTATTATTTTTATGTCAACTCTAATTATATTATGACCCCTTAAACTCCTATATATAGAAAGGAGGTCTTGTCATTTGTATCATCTAAGAATTGTTCATTTGTGTAATGTAAAGGAGGTTTCCCCCTCGAAGAGGCTTATTTATAAGGCGTTGATCTATCTTTTCTATCATTTTGTGAGTTAGTTTCATAACATTTGGTATCAGAGCTTTGGATTCTAGGGTTTCGCTGCTCCAAACAGGTCATCGTGGCATTTTCACCATAACATTTTCGCTATGAAGTTTCAGAAGCTAAAACAAAAACACATTTGAGAAGAACTTGGTTTGAACCTTTGGTTCGAATGTTAGCTCTTGTCTCGCTATTTTTTCGGAGATATGATCTGAGGAAGTTAGGGTTTTTGAAATCTCCAGAATTTCATCTCAAATAGGTCATCATGGACTTTTCACTATAATTTGTTTTGTACAAAAGTTCAGACTCTAAAATTAAAACCCATTTGAGCCAACATCATGGGGAAGCATGGGCCATAATGTTAGATATTTTTTCACTATATGTTCGGAGATACAGCCTAGGCATTTATGGTTTTTTCAAGTTTCCGAATTACATCCCAAATAGGCGACCTCAGGAAAATCGTCATAACTACCTCTTTGAGCATCAAATTGAAATTTCATAGGATTTTACAAAAATAGGATAGACTATAGTTTTTTATATATATTTTACAGATCTGAAGGTCAAAACAAGGACACGTGGCACTTCATACAAGTTCGCTCTTTTAA
>APFE030302478.1:80945-92432 GCA_000404065.3 Pinus taeda
GATAACAAATACATTAAAGGTCATAAGTGTGCTGAGAAGAAATTATTTTACATTGGTTGTGAAGAGGAGGAAGAAAAGGATCAAGAAACATCAAAAGAAGAGGATATACACCAGGAACCAACCCCAGAGAGAGAAGAAATGAATTCAACCATATCTTGTAAAGCATTGGCAAGAATTACCACTCCTCAAACTCTCAAGATACAAGGACATATCAAGAAGAAAAATGTTCAAGAAATGAAAGATCACATCGAGAAAAAAGAAATGAATCCGACCATATCTTGTAATGCATTGGTCAAAATTATGACTCCTCAAACAATCAATATAGAAGGACATATCAAGAAGAAAAATGTTCAAGAAGTGAAAGATCACATCGAGCACCAAGAAATGAATCCAACCATATCTTGTAATACATTGGAAGAAATTACAACTCCTCAAGATAGAAGGACATATCAAGAAGAAAAAGATTCAAGCAGTGAAATATCACATCGAGCATTAAGAAGAAGTTCTTCAACTTTTAAAGGATAATGCCACTTTGGTGTAGAATCGAATGAAACAATGGGCATATCAATATTGCAGTGAGAGAAGTTTTGAAGTAGGCAATTGGGTATTTTTATGGCTACATCTCAAGCCAGCTATTTATGAGAAGGAAATGTTGGCAATACTATATGCACTTAAGAAATGGCAACCTTGCCTAATGGGAAGACACTTCAAGGCAAAACTGGATCACGATAGTCTTAAGTACTTTTTAGAACAAAGATTATCTTTAGAAGAATAGAAAAAATGGGTCACAAATATGTTGGGTTATGACTTTGAAATCATCTACAAAAATTGGAAGAAAAATGTTGTTACAAATGCACTCTCAAGAAAGGATGAGGATGTGGAAGCATTGTTTTGTGGTATTTCTATTATCCAACCGGATTGGATAAACGAAGCAAGGGATGAATGGAAGAAGGATGAAGAAGTGTGGCCGCTCATTCAAAAGTTACATAAGATCCCAGTCCAAACAATATTGCCAGAACTTGACGAGGAAGGAAAAATCATATTAGAACCTGGAGTAGTCACAGAAACAAGAACCCAACAGCTACGAAATCGATCAATTTCAAAGTGTCTCATCAAGTGGAAGAACTTACTTGTTGAAGATTCCACATGGGAGGAAAAGGAATTTATATAGAAGCATCAAGAACTACTCAAGTATTGAGGACAACACTTTTTGAAGTTGAGGGGCATGCTAGGTCCCTATACTACTAGTGTACAAGCCCCTTATGATATTGTTGTTCCCATGTGGTCCCCATATTGTTATTATTATGCCCCATAGAAGCCTACTATTGTTATTATTATGCCCTTACATTATTATTTCTATGTCAGCTCTGATTATATTATGACACCTTAGACTCATATATAAAGAAAGGAGGTCTTGTCATTTGTATCATCTAAGAATTGTTCGTTTGTGTAATGTAAAGGAGGTTGCCCCCGCTAAGAGGCTTATTTATAAGGCATTTATTTATCTTTTCTATCTTTTTGTGAGCTGGTTTCATAACAGGTAGAGACCAATCTGGTGATCCTTAGTGATGTCTAACCATGAGGTGAATCATTGGTTGAGGTTTTAGGTGGTTTTTCCTCTAAAAGTCCTGGTTTGATTTTGTTGGATGTGTTCCATGAGATCCCACATTGTTGCTTGGAATATGGCATGAGGGTGACTAGCTCAAAGAAATATTTGGTTTAGCCTAGTCTATGGTTAGGTGGTTCATGGAAGTTCTAGACCTAGTTTCATTTTTCATATGTTAATAAGATATATTTTCCTCTTGTAATTGATGGGTATATGTAGTTATTATTTTGTGATCTTGGTGTTTATTTTATCATTGTTATTTTGTTGGTTATATGTTGGTTATGAGCATGTTTTATGAGAGTGATGATGTTTGTCTCTTGACACATTTTGATTAGTAAATGAATGAAAAATGGATATATGACCTAATAGATGATATTGAAGCTATTGTGGCAGGGCATCAATCCTTCTTAGTGATTCTTAGATAAGTATGATACCCCTATCGTCATATTTGTTGTTATGGCCTATAGATTAATAATATTTGGTATATGTTTGATGAATTGACTCTCACGGTTAGGCTTAGTTAGGTCATGTACTTGATAAAGTTTCATGCTAGACACTTTATATTGGTGTCATTTATTTTCTCAGAAAGTATCATCATCTCTAGTATGTGGTTTGGAGACTAGCCCTGAAAGAGTGGCTTAAATATTGCAGTCTCTAGCACATAATTTGTTGAAAAAGACTATAGTCTCTCCCTTACAAGCATTGTTGGAGTGACTAGAGGGTCACAGTCACATGCATTCCCATTTTATGGGAGAAGATGGGGGTTTAACTCATTAAAAGGTTAGGTTAACTAAGTGGTTGGGCACCTAGAATGGTGGATTAGCTCCTTGGGATCTTGTAGCACCTAAGGGAGGTCTATAAAGTGTTGGTTCATCGGTTCCACTTCCTTAGTTGCACTTAGGGAGTTGAAACATATCATAGTAACTCTTCATCATATATTCACCCCATTGGACCAGTAAGCTTGGGTAAGTGTTGGAGGAGGGTGTTACATATTGGTATGAGAGAATGGTTCAACACTTGGATTGGATGAGAAACATGTATTTGTCATGCATGCATGTAGGTTGTATATGTGATTATTATGTATGCATATAGTAGTCATTATTACAGGTGTGTTTCCATGTAGGCATTGATGATTTCATTGTTGGGATGCTTTAGTCAAGAATGCATGTTAGTTGTATATGCATTTTTTATGTATGTAAATGTCTATATGTTGTTATGCATGCATTGTCATGGTTATGGTTATGCATGTATAGGAGGTCAAACATGCATTTTGAGGTAATTGTATTTAGTTTATGTCATGATGATGTTATTGATTATTGTGATGTTGATGTGTCAGTCGAGATAAAGAAGGAGATGTAGACCATCAGAGTGAGGTTGAGGCACTAGACTTTGGGGTAAGAGTAGATCATCATATAGGTTTATATATTTGGCATGCAGGTACATGGTTAAGGTTTGTTATAAGCATTAGGGTTACTTATATGCTTGCCATTATATTGTATTGCAGTTACATGCATTATATATGCTATTTGAATAGTGTAGTCATATGCACATGTGTCGAATGATCATGAATGATAGTAGCTCATGGTTGTATGCGTTGTTATTGTTTTATGTTAGTTAACTTGATGATTGTGTTATATGTTCCTAATGTGTATTTTATGTGTTAACTTGTTGTTGTTGTATGATAGTTAGCTTGATGATTATATTATATGTTGTTGATGAGTATGCTATATCTTAACTTGTTTTTGTTATATGTTAGTTAACTTGATGATTAGGGTTATTGCATTAAGATCTTGATGATATATGTATCATGCTAAATTGGATTAGCCTATGCATATGGTTAGGGTTATGGTATTGAGGTATTAGTTAATATGTTTATGATATTGTGTTGTACTAATCTAGACTGAATGTGCATATGTCATTGTCATGCATGGATGACAATTGTTTATCAGCTTATGGTGTGAACATGTTAGCTAGTTACTGTTATGGATATCATGACATTGTTTATGTTTGAGTTCATATGTTGTGAAGTTAGATCATGCTAATATAGGTTGATTTTGTAGACAAGATAGTCTCCTCTAAGATATATTAAGGTATGAGTTTCCTTAGGTCGTCTACTTGGTTCTTGAATGTTTGATTATGTTGTCTATTTGGTGTTTGAGTGTTTGGTGTCTATTATGTCGTATATATGTTGTTTGAATGGACAATAAATTGAACGATATGAGTATGTGTATATAATATTGCATGAATAAATGAGCTTGATTTAAGATGGTTGTAATAATACATATGTGTTGACACAGCTGATAAATACTTGAGTGTAAGTCCCTGATAGTTGTAGCATTATGTGTTATTACTGATGAATGTGAGTTGATCTTTGATTATGACATGGTTGTTAGAATTAGTAAAGATTGATTTAGATTAATAGATATGTTATCTTGATATTTGGAACATGTGATTGACATTTGTGAGAAGTTGCAGGGAAGCATTCTCGGTATTAGTGTGACAACGTAATAGTTGATTTGTTTATGTAACTAATAGTCGGGTGATGTGACAATACATAGTAAGACTCAGTTGCAATAAGGTAAAAAGGTAAGAGAAAGGAATTGAGTGAGAATTCCTTTGGGCATGTTGCAAACCAAAATTCCAAACAAATGAATTCTTTGAATACAAGAATACCTCTTAACCTTAATCTTCTCTGAAATATGTGGATATGTGTTATATTCATGGACATGTATTTGACAGGTATAACAGCTAGTGTCTAGTTATAACTAGATATATCAAGGGAATTAGAGTCCCTTGAGAGATGGAACATAAGTGTTTAGCTACAAGGAAACGTGCTTAGCATAATAACGTAAGACAACTAGGATATTGGTATATTTTTTTATACATTGACAGCTATGTCTATATGGAAATATGATGTAGGGAATTGCATGGCAAAGAGACTGCCATGAAATATTGAAGAAGGCTCAGGTTGAATTTCCCTTGGAGGCATTGTTATAGACATATTTGGGTACTACAACCCCAATCTTATATGTCCATAAACCAAGGAATTCTAAGCTCCTAAAAGTGTTGTTTCATACCCTAAAGGAACAAGGTTAGCTTATTACATCATCTCCCAGAAGTTATCCATGAAAAAATGCTTAGAACTGGTCAAAACTGGACCATCTCACCTGCTCCATGGTCAACGTGCGATGCATCCCACCTAATGCATACAAACGGTGTGATGCATACTGAAAAGCCTTTCTATGGGGTGCCATGGGAAAGAGTAGACAAATGGCAGAGACAATTTGCAAGGTGGATGATCATGGAATCTTCCATAAACTTCTCCTATGACACTTGCCTCTCTGAATTCACCCAGGGATGAGTAAGAGATCATCAAATCTCCAAGTAGAACTAAGAAATATCAGAGAAATGACACTAATCAAAAACCTAGAAGCTGACTCAGGCACCTGCAAACATCTATACATGGATCCCTCATCCTAGAGATCTAGAGGCTGGAATTTTGCATCTTGTAAGGAAGTGTTGTTGGTTTCTCTGTGGAACATCATAGTGTTGGGTGATCGAGCTTTTGATGAGATGAAGAGGGATTTCACACTGGGAGGATGGTTCTAGGTCAGATCAATGGGTTGTAATCCTCTCTTCTACTACTTCTATCAATAAAGCTATTTGAGTTTTCCTCCATATTCTTGTATATCTCTAAATCTTGTATTGATATATGCATTTGTATGGTTAATATATATCTCATCCTATATTTTTTATGATTATAGATCTCTATGCTTTGATGGTATTATGTTGCTTTAACTCTACAGGTGTTCTTTGAAGCGAGACAAGTGACAAAGGAGTGGCGAAGATCTGTCAAAGGGGAGAGGAAACAAGCAAGGAGCCAAGCGAAAGACTAAGGTTGGTACTCTCTGCATCTCTCTCATCTGTTTCTCATAAAGGAAAACACAAGTGACTTTAGTTTGTTTGTTTCTAAGATAGCTACTCGTCTTAGTGGGACTAGTAGCTCTGAATGGACACTAGTTTTCCCGATAACAAAATGGCGACTCCGCTAAGGAGCGAGTAGCTTGTTTTCTTGTTTCTAGTTTGTTTAGTTTATAAACTATAGACAGAGCCTGATGTTAAGCCAACTAGCCTTTGAACTGCTTTTGCTATGCAACTGCAAAGTAGATAAATTTTTCTTTAGTCAATATCTAGGTTAGTTTATGAATTAAACATCTGACTTGCAAACATCCTAAGTGCCCTAGTGGTGGCTCAAGTAACCTCATTAGCTCAGCCCCTATGCTTTGTATTTACTGACTGTCATTAGCTCAGCCTAAATCCCTAAAGTAAGCTACAAACTGTAAGAAAAAAACCAAGCCTAGTCTCGTCCCTGGACCATCACACTATCTCCCTTTGACAGTCTGGATGCATCACACCTCCTCTGTGTTGTAGGTGAGATGCATCCCTGTTTCCCTCTGTTATAGGTGCGATGATGAGATAAGACTGTTTCTGCCTCTAGATTTTGTTTTTTTCTTTGTGTCTTTAGCTTTATTCAGGATTTTTGTTGCCTGTGATCAGTATACAACTGTTGAAACTCCTTTTCTTAGCATTATTCAGCCTCCATTGTACAAGGAATTGTGAATTTTTTTATGTATTTTTTGCTATTTACAGTTCTCCTTTGCAAACGGTAGCTTAATCGAACTGTCGTCTTTTGATTTGAAAGTGTCGCAAGTGTCGTTTTTAGTCAAAGAAAATAATCCTCCTCTTTTTGATAGTCGATTACACTGTTACTCTTGTATTTGATTGAATTAATAGTATTTCAAGTGTCAAAAGCAGTTTTCAATTCAAAATCGCAAAGTGTCGTCCTAGTCTTCTTTTCGTCTTTTCAAAAGAAAATTGTTAGTACTATCGCTTTGAAAGAAATATAGTTCAGATTTGTACTTAGCATTCTTATTGTCATTTACACATTAAGAAAGCAGAAAACAAATACATGCATGTGCATTTGCGTTTAGGTTGCTTGTGGAGATTGATTTAGGACAGTGCATCTTAGTGTGTGCTCTCTGCTCTTTATGGAAAGAATTTCGCTTCTCTTTCCTTAGTAGCTAGGATTTTCAGTGCAAAAAGAGAATAAACAACTATTTATCATCTTAGATTGCATATTTAGGAGTTGTATATCTACATCACGTGGTGAACCTTAAAGGTAAACTTCTTAAGAAATTTCAATTGTAAAATAATTTCAATGAACATAAGAACGCTTTGGAACCTAACGCACAACATTTAGAAGTCTAGGCTAGAGACATATTCCAGCGTTGTAAAGCCTGGTAACTATCACTTTCATCGTAAGTTGGGTTATTCCTCCTCCTTGAGACGACAAGTACTAGTATGGACTTGTGCTCCCACGTACCGTCGAGTATATATTGGGAGACCACAATAGGCTATATTCTTTATCCTTACGAAGTCGTGTTTGATGCCCTATCGATTGCAATGCACTAAACACAACATTTGGGAAGATTGACTACCATACATAAAAAGTATTCTACAATTTTGCGATTGGTTTGGTAATCCCTCTGTCTAGATTTCCAGAGTAGTCACTTTCGTTCCTTTTCAGACTCCTTAAAAGAAAAGTTCCATCTAAGCACTTGTCAGTTTAGGCTCATTAAAAATCGAAGGCAACTAGAGTCATCTTTAGCTTTTTTTCGACTCTTAAAAATTGAAAAATCAAGTTGTGTCAAAGCGTCATAAAATTTATTTTTATCAGGATAATGTCATTGTTCCCTCGTTGATCTTAGGTTGAGAAAATGGAGTCCACCAACCAAGGATTTCCCCTTGGGAGAAAACCTAGTCCTTTCTCCTCTTAGGGAGATGTTGGTGCACCTCATATGGCCACATTGTCCCTTCCAGGACTGACAATTGGCCTACCAGTATGGCTCTTCTCGACCTCTATTTTTCAAAGCACCGTGATTCTTGAACAATCAAATCAGCAACCAGATGATACTAGAGTTACCCCCCGACCTCCTACTTCATTTGTTTCTCCCTCTCCTTCTTCCTCTTCACTTGGTGAAAATAGTAAAACTAAAAACCATGTAACAGAGAAGAAGAATAAAGGGAAGGACAAGAAGAAGAAGAAGCCAACGGCAAAAGGGGCCAACCAAGCATCATCTAGTGAAATTCCACACACTGCACCATCCAAACCTAAATCTCCATGTGTCATTTGCAAGGGAGACCACTATCATCGAGATTATCCTTGCATCCCATGGATCTTAAGGTACTAGTCTCCCTGCTTGCATAATCTGGTGTCGTCAACCACTGACGATCATGTTGAGAGTACACCGTCAACTAGTGAAAACAAAGTCAATGGATAGAAAGGAGGATCTAAATTTCCTTGTAGACTATGTGAAGGCGATCATGCCATCCACCATTGTCCCTTCCTAGATGAAGCTAAAATATTCTTGGATAACCGTCGTGCTTCACTGCTATGGTTTCCTCTGGGATACAAGAAACTCTTGCTGAGTCCATCACTAGTTGAAAATCTGACTGACACACCTTTTTGTTCGGTCGAAGCATCTATCATTGAAGATAAACCCTCTAAGTCGACACCAGACCAAAGTCAATAGGTCGAGATGGCAGTCGACCCATTCTTGTCTTCAAAAGGTCTTCCTTCAGATGATACAGTCACCAAAGAGAATGAGAATGACATCGTTCAAATTCTTTTCATCAACATAGAATCTGATGAACATGGGGGTAATCTACCCATTCCTTTACCTCGGGAAGGAAGTTTGTCAGAGATGTTTCCGGCCGTTTATTCGGTCCCACCTCCAAGAAACCTAGTCATTTCCTTAGATTGGAATCTACTAGGCAAACACTGTCTACCATCTAATGTACCATTCTGAATCATACTACAAGCTTACAGAATGGTCAGGGTCGGTACTATCATAGATGAAGGGGCTTCTGTGAGTATCCTCTCCTCAACGGCTTGGAAAGCGCTTGATTCGCCATCGCTTCTGCCTAAGTGCGAAATCTAATAGGCTTCCACAAAGGAACCAATCGACCGTTAAGGATCCTTCCAAGTTTACATATAACTTTGAGAAGGAAAACTATCTACTTGAAAGTAATGGTAGTCCAAGGAGCTTTAGATTACAATCTACTCCTTGGGCGTGACTACATTTATAGCATGGGAGCTATTTTTTCCTCACTCTTTTGAGTGATGTGTTTTCTGCATGAAGGCAGAGTGGTCGAGCTCGTAGACCAGCTTTCATTCCCCAGTTCACACATAGCGAATAGTCAAGTGCCATCCCTAACTAGTCTTTTTGTGCAAGGAATGTGTCATGTGGAAAGAGTTATTTTTGCGGACAAACCTAACCTCCCTAGGAGTCTAAGACTCTCTAGTGACAAAAAAAACAAACAAGAGCAATCCTTCTCCAAATATACATTATTCTATGAGAAACCAAGTGTTGTTCGATCCTACCTTAAATCCAACGCTTGTTGTAGCAGTCCGGCCTTGCTGATCCGGATGAGCTCCTCCTTCACTTTAAGACCTGCATACACTAACAGTCAAATGATTACATAACACCTGAATATTTCATAAAACAAAGCATATTCATCATATAGACCAAGGAGTACATGAAATAATTCATTAACAACAAATCATTGAGAAGAATGGACTTATTTGTATTAAGGAAACAAAAAGGAACCATTACAACCTGAGCCTTGGTGTTGTGCAAGCTCCTCCCAGGGTCCAACAAGAGATTTCCTCTACTTTGACAAGCTCATCCACTTCCAATATGGCAACAAGAAAGGATGGTAATCTCTCCTCACAAGTTAACAATGGAAGTCCTAATTCCAGCAGCATTTACCCTTTGGAATGTTCAGCTTTCAACCTGCCCTCCTCTGGCCCAATGCCTGTATTTATAGTGTTCTAGAGGAAGTTATTCAGTTCCAACATCAATGGGATACTCCCTCTTTTGGATGGGGTAGCTCCTCTCTTGATGGGATAAGCTCCTCTATCATAGAGATGCATGAACCATCTGGAGGCGCTCAATACACGTCAAACACTCTTCTAGAAGGCTCTAGAAGTGACCACAAGTAACTTTTTAAAGATGAAACTCGCGCCTTTTGACCTTTACAGGGGTACGCACCCATCCTTTGTCTTACAGAGCGTACAAGTACGCAGGTACAGTGTGTTTGGAGTGCGTACACGCAGGCAAGGTAGAGAGAACCTGCGTACCCAGAGATAAACATGTTTTTAAGTGACTTTCTCTCGTTTTGAAGTTTGACATGAAGAGCAGAGGTATAAGGCTTGACAAGGAGGATAATATGACTATTGATAGAGCCATATTAACTGCAGATAGTCATGGTGACAAATTTCAGTGTAACAGATTGCCCCCTAAAGTACGAAGCCTGTAATAGATAAGGGTTTTATATCATATAGGAAGGGTGAAGTACTTTATCATTTCAAGGATCATCTTGTGGAGAGCCAAGTCAAAACCTGCAATTTTCAACACAAAATACATGTATAAGATCATATCATCACTGAGGTAGGCATTCCCATACTCAGATCAAAAACTTTAACTGGGACTAACTATTATGATACAGGAATGATTTCATAATACATCATAATTATATACTCTGTAGACACAGTATGGACGCAGCCATCTGTTTATGATAGGTCTACAATATAATGAATACAAAACTCCTCGCAGCCTAGATGGTGGAAACTAGATCCAGGGTCTTCATCTCTACTTCCCGAATTGGTACGATTCTAGCCATGCGAATAAATGAGTCGATGTCGAACATGGTAGAAACCACTTGATTACCAGTCAATGATGTAAACTGTTAACAAGCGTGAGAGAGACCACCAGTAATGTCAATGGTTCTCAAAGTACCCAGCACAATCCATGAGATGTGAATGAATGAGTCGTGTCGAACATTTTATGGAATCCTTCGATCGCAAGTCAATGAAGAAAACTGACGTCGAAGGCGAGAAAACTGCCATTGATGCATGCAGACTCCAAGGTACTAACGATTTCTAAGTCAACTCTCTAGATAATGTGCTGATGTCGATAGAAAGCGACCCGTTGCAGGGCAAGCCCACAACACGAAACCATAGTTCAAGTTGAAGAAATGTTGCTGCAAGGACTGACTCAATGATGACATGATGAATGATAGGTATTTTGCGGTTGAATGTTTTGTTTCCGACCTCTTGAACACATAACGACACAACAGATGGTTTGGTGATAAATGACTCAAAGTCGACTCCCATAACCCGGCTAAAGACGTCAAGTGATCTTGGTCAACTGTGAGGTAAAGGATTTCCCAACCCAGGTGAATGAATAAGTGTCATGTTCAAGAGTGGTAGTAAGGTTTTTCTTGAGACAAAAGGATATCAAAATAGGCTCATTCTTCTCATTTTTCCCCCACCATTTCTGGCAAGTACCTCTTTATTTTTTACAAGCTTGAGGAGGATAACATATGCTTTTTTGTAAGCTCATCCTTCGGATGAGTCCAACTTAGTTTTTGATGCGAACCCTAATAAGGAGTGGTCCGTTCCTGTTTGTAATAGAACAGGTCCTTTACTGTGAAATTTTAACGAGTCCAGTATAGGAGAAACTCGGCGTTTTTCATATTTAGAGAGTATGAAAAACTTAGAAGACTCCAGATTGGACTTTTTCGTAAATTTGTGTCTCCTAAGCCCGAAAAAGTATAAAATAATACCTAGGAGAACCGCTTGATCTTGCGACCAAGGATGTTTTCATAGTTAGTGTCTTTGACCTGAAAAGTAAAAAGCGATCAAGGACACGTCGTTTTATTTCCAATATCGAATTTGAAACGACAAAAATCCGGCAATCTTTTCTTGTTTTTACGGTCAGAAAAGGGCTATAAGAGGACCGTCTTTTAATTCCGTT
>APFE030302483.1:836-56272 GCA_000404065.3 Pinus taeda
GACACATGTTGTTTCCCCACTACAGTGTACATATCAGAGAGGTCATAGAACCTTGTTTGCAGCAGCTCGACGAGTATTTTCTCCACACCAGGTGGAAGGGGTCTCGTCGTCATCATCAGATCATCGAGTGTTATCTCCACACCAGGTGGAAGGGGCCTCATTGCCAACAGTAGCACAGGTAGCAGAGAGGGGCAAGCAACCCATGATTGAGGAGAGAGTGTCTGGTGCTCCGGTTATTGATCTCGACACTGATTCTCCTAGCACAGAGCTCAAGGATATCATCCGAGAGCAAAGCACCGAGATTCATTCGTTGCAGATACAATTATTGAGGGAAAAATGGGTAATCACATATTTGGAGCAGCGAAACAAACAACTGGAGGATGAGAAGGAATTGGACGAGCTATGGAGAATTCGAAGTGACCGAGTCATCAACCATAGGAGGCCCGGTGACTTGCTGCCCAAAGAGGGAGAGTCCATGCTTATCCGAGTCAACACACACTTAGAGGGGCTATTGGCTAAGGCCAATCGGAACAACAAGTTGCTCAGGAACATGAAAAATCATTATTGGGCAAGAATGCATGTTTGCAAGGCGAAGATGAAAATTCTTCAAAGGAGATTGATCAAGGCTCCCAAAGGAAAGAAGAAGATGAACCCGTTCAGTATCTTGGCTGAGGCCTCTCTCACTCACCATGGTACTCATTATCTTCCTCCAGGTAGAAAACCCAAGAGATTTTGAGGATTTTGAGGCATTTTTGGCATTTTTGGGAATTTAACAGGTTTTGGCCATTCTACCGGTCTCACCCCGTACGAGACCGGTAGTCGATACAGCTCGGAATGGGGAAAACTTTATATGGTTGGATTTGTCATGCAAAAGTACACTTGCCTATGGAAGGGTTTCAAATTTTTGTGGAGATTTGGGCACCCAAAAGCTCAAAATACAACCAAATTTTGACTTTCTGCCCCTTTTTTGAGTTACAGAAAGCAGTCTTGGGAGAGTTGATTTTTGAGGGGTCAAATCAACTCCAAATTCAGAAATTCCGGTTGGGTTGGAAAGTAGACTTCCAGACATTTCCAATGAGCTATCCTGCATCTGATTTGGACTCCGGGAAGGCCTTCAAAAAACGCTGCCAAAAGGTGCCAGTCAAGCCAGAGGTGCGACCAGTCAAGCAAAATTTGCCAGTTTTTGACCAGTTCGGCCAGCAAATCACTTTTTTTCACTTTGGTTGATTATTTGGGCATGTAATTGATGGATTCTTATGTAAATTTCATGGCATTAGATAATTTTACTCTTTTTTACCTCTTCTAGAAGCTTCTTTGATGTAAATAGTGAATATTTAATGCATGGATAGGCTTCCTAACTTTAGAGGCAAGTTGTTGTGTTGGCCTATTATCTAGTGACTGATTTAGAATTAGTTGTAACAGCTCCTAGGAAGCTGAGCTCGACCCCTAGAGGTGGGGGAAGAGGTTTGAACTTCTATATTATGCCTTCTCTTTCTCATTTTCATGGTTGGACTCTAGAGGGAGAAGTGCTATTGTATTGTTTACTTGTATTTTCTGCAATTTGAGGAAAATGAAGGCCAGGGTTTTGCAGACTTCATTGTGGATTCTTGTGGATTATTATGTTGATGGTGTGTTTCCTACTGTTATTGTAAGTGTGTTTATGTGTTCCATTTCTTAATCTCTTGCTGCTATTTAAAAAAAAGAAGTGATAAAGTTTGAATTCATGCATGCCATGCTCAGCTTTCAATTTTGTTTAAATTTTATGTTTTCCACTGTCTAGAGAGGATTCGAATTCATTGTTCGCCATTTTCAGCCTCTCTTATTTCCTCCTTGATCATCTTTTTCAGCTAAAGGCATCAGCATAAATTCCTACCTTTCCCCAAAGACCCACCTGCAAAAACTGATCTCAATCCCCGCACCCTGAATTGCACTCCCTCCAATTGCCACCAAAAACCCAAAAAACTTCAAATCAACCCCCCTTATCAGTTTACTAGCCTAAAATCAGTGTTCCTAATTGGTCAACTCATCCTATTGAAAAATCCACCGAGTTTGACCCGAGAGAGCCTTCTCATACCTCGTAGGGCTAGCTACGAGGTGAAATGGTTTGATGTAGCTTTGAGGTTTGTCTATCTCAGCCTAGGTGAAATCTCAAACGCTAACACCCCCATTGGTTGATTATTTCTTTGATGTTTTGGGGGTCTCTGCTTAGTATTCCATAGATCCCTCGGATGTCTTCCCATTGTTGTTGGGAAAAATGACAAGAATTCATCAGGTGTTCAGTCGTTTCCTGGTCCTATTTATAGAGACTACATCTGGGTGGACCCTGAATTCCATGCTGTTGTAATTGGTCCCAGGTCAGAATTCGACCCTTGCACATTAGCCAGAGGAAGTGAGTCACTTTTGGCCACCAATTTCCTTGCCAAATTTATTTCCATAGGGGTTTCATGTCATCTCGTTCCTGCTCCATGATGAGATTATAGGCTTCTTTGATCATGAAAGTTCCTTTCGTTGAGTGACCCCATCTTAGTATATCTAGACCTATTCTGATAGCTATTTTCCTTGTCTTCATTTCTTTTATATACTGCTTTGTTTGTTCCACGTCTATAGTTCTGTCCCATTATTTTGGGTTTTTCCAAGTTCTCCAGTACTCCTCTATGTGTTCTTCTTTCCAGAACTCACTAACATAATTTAAGCCCTCCTCTTCAGCCTTCTGGAAGGTGTTTTCTAGCCCCTGTATACCATTCAATTTCTCCCTCTGTTGCCAGGCTTCTTCCCAGAATTTAGCTGATCTTCCATCCCTAATTTCCTAGAAGGCATGCTTGAATATTATGTCTCTCTTCTGACTGGCCAGGTTCCAAATTGTAGAGCCTCTTGGGATTTCCTTGTGTCTTAAAATTTCTTCTGTTTTTACTGGCATGTTGTATTCTTCGTCCAAATTCTTTTCCATAGGTCTCCTCCTCCCGCCATCCATCTCCACCAGAGTTAGCCCCCATTATTTGGTTCATAGTGTAGGGGTCTCTTAGTCCTAATCCCCCTTCATCTTTACTCTTGATCAGACCTTGCCAAGATATCCGTTTCTTCTGTTGGTTCGGTCCTCCCCAAAGGAATTTTTTGAAAATCTCCACCATTTTGGCACATGCTCCTTTAGGGGCTACTGTTGCTGAGAGTTGGTAGATCGAAACTGCTTGTAAGACTGCCTTGACCAGGACTACTCTTCCTACTAGATTAAGGGTTCTGAAGGACCAATTTGCCAATCTGCCAGTGATTTTCTCAATGGTTTGTTTGCCAATTCGCCATCTTTAAAGGATTCAGAGCTAGGGGGGTGCCAAGATATTTGGTGGGGAAGTCGCCCAAGCAGAATCCCAAAATTCTTGTCAGGTAAGTTTTGACATTTCTGGTTGTGTTGAAGAAACATGTGTAAGATTTCTCTTTCTTGATTTGAATACCCGATGCTTCCATGAAGAGGTCCAGGATACCTTTCATTCTTTTTTACTTCCCTGAGTGATACTGCGCAGAACAACATAATGTCGTCAACAAATTGTTGATGGGTGATCGGTAGATCATTGCCCCAAATCTGGAGTCCTTTGATTTTCCTTTCCTGCAATTCCTTTTTAATATATCTCCCCAGCCCTTCCACCGGAATGATGAAAAGGAAGGGAGACAAAGGGTCCCCCTGCCTTAAACCTCTAGAGGTGTTGAAGGTGGTAGATGGTGCACCATTTAAGAGAATGGAAAAATTGGGGTGGAGATCAAATATAATACCCAAGCAATCCATCTGTTGAAAAACCAAAGGCAGCTAGCACCGATTTAACGTATGTCCAATTCAGATGATCATAAGCCTTAGAAAGGTCCAATTTACTTATCATTCCTACTTCTTTTTTAGATTACAGAGAGTGCATGACTTCTTGAGACGCTATCAGACCATCCATAATTTAATGACCTTCCACAAATCTTGTTTGTTCCGGGGAAATAATGCTAGAAAGGATGGGCTTAGGTCTTTTGGCCAAAAGAGTTGCAATAATTTTATAGTTTACATTACAAAGGGTGTTAGGTCTAAAACCTTGGGGATCTTCCAACTTAGTGGTTTTAGGAATAAGAGACAAAAGAGTAGAGTTTAAACCGAGACATAACTTTTGGTTTCTTCGAGATTATTCAACCACGTCCAGAACGTCTTGGCCTAAGAATTTCCACCCCGCTTGGTAGAATTCTGCCGTGAAACCATTTGGTCCAGGAGATTTATTCTTCTTCATCCCTTTCACAACCTCTTCAACTTCCTCCACGGTGGTTGCCATCATAAGAGATAGGTTTTGGTCTCTGGTAATTGTACTTGGTATCTCGTTTCAGATTCTCACAATAGCTTCTCTTTTGTCCTCTTGGGGTTCCGTAAGGAGGTCTTTGAAGAGGCTGACTAGTATCTGTTCCATTTCCTCATGCTGAGTTAGGCATGTCCCTTCTATGTTCTTTATAGAGAAGATTCTATTTCTATGTCTCTACTGAATCATGGCTTGATGAAAGAACTTTGTATTCCTCTCTCCCTCTTTTAACCAATTCACTCTTGATTTTTGTTTCCAAAGAATCTCTTCCTCTTTCCTTCTTTCTTCAATTTGGCTTATCATAACCCCTTCCTCTCTAGCTAGTTCCTCGCTTCTGCCTACTGTTATGATTTCTTGTTGATGTCTCCTCATTTTCTGGTCTAGTTGCTGCTGGTCCTTAAAAATATTCCCGAATTCTTCTTTGTTCCATTTTTTAATTTTCTCTTTTAGCTCCTTCAATTTTAGTTGGAAGGTTTGCATTTTGCTCCTTCCTCTCTATTGGCTTTGTTTCCACCATTCTTCCACTTTCGTCATGAACTTTTGGTCTCTGAGCCAGAAGGCCTCAAACCTAAAAGGGTGCTTTTTGGGGCTAGCTTTGAGGTTAATTTCAAGTTTGATCGGCCAGTGGTCCGAACCAATTCCAGGAAGGATCATGGCTTCAATGAAAATATCCTTGTTTATTATCTATTCTGATATAAGGAATCGATCTAACCACGAGGCAATTTGGTGGGTGCCGCCTCTTTTGTTGTTCCATGTGTGAATCCCATTGATCGTTGGAATATCCACCAATCTTTTTTCATTAATCATATCCCCGAAAGATTCCATATCCGAGTCTGCCCTTTTGAGACCTCGTCTTTTTTCACTTAGTGATGTGATCATGTTGAAGTCTCCTCCATGGATTTTCTAGGAAGAGACTCTGAATTTTTTCCATGTTCTGAAGGAAAATCTTGCGTTCTCGAGGTATAGGTGGTCCATACACTCCTGTGAGGAGGACCCATTCCCATGATCCAATGTTCCTAAATTTCCCAGAAAGAATTCGACGTACACTTACCCAGTCTTCAAATTAAGCCTCCTCTAGGTTCCAGAGTATTTCCAAGCCCCTAGCACTTCCGATGGCATCCTAACCTATTATCTTGTAATGCAGTTTAAATTTTTCCATAATGTCTTTTAGTTTCTATTAACTGATCTTTGTTTCTTGGATAATCATTATATTAGGCTTATCTCTCTTGAGTTTCTCCTTCAGGTATCTCTATTTCCCCTTACTATTCAATCCTCTGATATTCCAGGTTGTAATTATCATTTCAACAATTTGAGGGGTTGTTGGAATACCTCTAATAGAGGTACGACTCTTCCAGAATTCACCAACATTTCGCCAACCATTTGAATAGATTCGCTCAGGGATCTTCTACCCAGTTTTCTTCTTCCCTTCCCTTCATTACATGTTTTTGTGTTTTGTCCCCCTTGAGATCCTAGATGTTCTGGTTTACTAATTATGATTGCCCCTCTTTTCTCCTGGTATCTTTGGAACATGTCTTTGTATAATTACTTCTGATCTTCTGGGATGAACCTTTCATCTAGATGCCTCCATTCTTGTAGTAGTCTCTTCATGACTTGCTTCTCTTCACTGCCTTTGTCCTTCTAGGGGTCTATCTCCATTTGGATCTGCTCTTGTGGAATTTTTGTCCTTTCCCCTTCCTTTTCCGTCTCCATATTTACTTGTGTCTTATTTTTCCTTTTGTCTATCTTTTTAGGTTCTGTTATTTCTTTGCCAATGTATTCACTATCCTCTTCCATTTCTTCTTCTTGTAGAGTCGCGAACTTGTTTTGGCCTACTTGAGTTGAATCCTTAGAAGGTTGTTTCTGATTCGTCAATCCTTTTTGAGGTTTTTTCCGGTGATGCACTTTTGTGAAGCCTTCATCTCCTTCCTTGATTCTTCCTCCTTCCTAGTGTCCTGTGATGCTCCAGCTGCATTCAAGGGG
This sequence comes from Pinus taeda, assembly GCA_000404065.3. Taxonomy (NCBI): domain Eukaryota; kingdom Viridiplantae; phylum Streptophyta; class Pinopsida; order Pinales; family Pinaceae; genus Pinus; species Pinus taeda. The sequence goes on from APFE030302483.1 coordinate 7,130, forward strand.
CAAGATCTAAAAAGGTGACCATATTCATGACATCTTCTGCAATGGAATGGAATGTGCTCATAATCCACTGGTTGTTACCATACCTCATCATGATATTCCACCTCAATATAGTACAAAAGTGGTTCTGTGATATTCATGTAAACATAGATCCTTGCATAGGATGTATATCTGCCCTTCCTGGTGGTGTCGGCTACTTTGACAAAAGTCCCAATTGAGTTCCCGATGCCTTCCAGGATTTCTGGATCCCAAAACTCAATTGGGAGTCTAAATAGCCAGACCCATATTAGTGCCACTAACATTTTTTCCTTATCTGGGTTGTAGCATTCTTCCCAGTGTCTCATAAAGAGACCTGCGTTGTTAAAGAAATAGGGTCCATCATCAAAAACCCTCTCCTTATCTTCCAAGTTAGAGAAAATGACCATGAAGAAGCCCATAGCTCCTAATTTTAGGTCAATATGTCCCTTAGGTTTCCATCTCTATTGTATCCATTTTGCCAGTTCTTTCTCTAATGGCCACGATCCTACAAACTTGCAAATCGGAGGATGGTCTTTCATATATCCTCTATATTCTTCTAGTTTGTTATTTGGGACTACAAACCTGGGTTTTTTCGCCACTCTAGGCAGACATCTATTTCACGACCCAACTTTCCATTAAGCCCCCATTACCAATGCATCCTTACTCCGTTTTCCTGCAAGTCCATTCAATCCATTCCTGCTTGTCTCGCCTGCCATTACATTTTTGTAGGAGGGGATCTCTCCCCCCCATCCAATTCTGTCATTTCTTTGTCATCCCAGCCTATGGTCAATCCGTCTTCCTTAGCCATCCCGTGACTCTTCCTTGTCCGGATCTGGTGTAGGTGGCTACAGAATTTACCTACACCCTACCCAGGGCTCAGGTCCGCCTGAGACATACCCTGTGGAAAACCCTAACCCTGTCTTCTAAACATCATCACTACCCTGCGTCCACCTTCCAAATTTGTCCTTTTTCATAATGGAAAATCTTAATCGAAATTGTTTTGTGACTTTTATCTGAGTTGATTTATTTAGCCATCCTAATGGGTAAGGTCTTGGATAATTTCATGTCTCCAAACCCAAATTCTTAACTAAATATTTAGATATTAAATTTGCCTATGATCCACTATCAAACATTGTATCTATCTTTTTGTGCGGAGAAGTTATCTTTATGTTAAATAATTCATCTCTTTTATCCTCATTTGAAGGATTTATGTTTGATGAAGATGCAATAGTATTCGAACTTGAATCAGTGTCAGAAGTTTTACCTGTTGAAACTATGGAAGTTATCCTCCTTTCATCACCTGAATCAGAACCTAGATCTTGCTGGACTGCTGCAATTACCTTCTTTTCATCCTTATCCTTAAGGAAATTTTTGGACTTAAGTTCTGGATGAAGTTTCCAACACTTAGATTCATCATTACTGATTCTCAGGCAATGAGAACAAGTAGGTCTTTACTTCTAAGCTATCGCTGATTTCTTTCTCTTCGAATTGTTCTTCCCCTTAGTTTCATTGGAATCTTTGATTTCCAACTCTTTAGATGATTGCGGTGAAAACTTGAATGGTTTGCCACTTGATTCAATATGTATGGCTTGAACACGCACTTCATCAAAATCATCAATATTAAACATCAATAATTTATGTTGCAAATATGAATGTAAATTGTCAATGTATTTTAACAAAGTTTCATGTGTATCCAATGAAATACCAAGCGCCAACATTTTATTTCTGAACTCCTGAGTAGACTAACCATTCACAGTGTTGGCGATTTGTTAAGGGCATGTTCGTTTCTCAAGTTGTGCACTTCAGTCTTTGATCCAACTCCCACGGGGTTTCGCTTGGTAGCATTGAGATTTCCTTGAATCCAATGATTGACTATGCCTCTGACTTTGGCCTGCTAAATTCTTTGTTTAGCGCAGTCTGTATATTCGCTATCCCCACATTCAGATTGTCATTGGAATGCTTAATGTACCAGGTCAGCACCCAATCCTATACAGCGCTGACTAACTTTTCCTTCTTTATATTGTCATCCGTGACACCCTGTGCTTCCCATACAGCTTTTACCATGAACCAAAATTGGTCCAGATCTTCATTCCCTACTCCCTTGAACACTGGTAGCTTTATTGCACTGGCCATACTGCTTTGTGGTGGTGGTGGAGGTGGTATGGGCGAAGTTGGGGGTGAAGATGATGAAACTAGTGGTGGTATGGGTGGGGGTGGTATGCACAGAATTCTCTGCTTTATCAGATTGATCACACTTCTTGCTGAAACCTTCACGAGCTCTTCTTTGCATTTGTATGGAGGTGAAATCAAGGGGCTAGTTTCTAGTTCTGTGCTACCTTTGTTTCTGTAGATCCTCCCACTCCACATAGCCCCAAACATTAATTTATTCACATAACCCGCTTTTCACACAGTAGCATTTTAATCCAAGTGTTCAAATATTTAACGTACTTACGTCACAATCCCTTGAGGAAGCATCATTCTGCCTTGTTGTAGCTGATTGAAGTATGTACCATGAATTCAGTGATGAATCCTCCTATGACTTGATCCAGCCAATGATTGATAGCGTGCATGATCCTATCTTCCGATGCTTCCACTCTGCGCACCAACTCTGGAGTCCACACAATAGGTTTGTCAAGTTAACACCTTCCTTGGTTTTTTTCTAGCCTTGTGATCCACTCGTACAACTCAGTAGGGAAGGATGCAAAGAAAATTTCATGGATTTTGATATATAAGTAGCAATCTAACCACTCTTCCTTTGATAATTGCAGATTTTTGTTTTCCTACGCTGCGAACTCGTGAATATTTTTGTCCAACCACTCTTCAATTCCTCTCTTTTTCGAATTCCAGTGATATGACATCAGACATCTCTATTCAGATCCAAGTCCTGGCAACAAGACCATTTGTTGGCTTGTTGGGGCCTAGCCCAAGTTCAAAGTTAATTAGCCAAACAAATCCCGGTACTATTGGCCCTTTCGGCAACAGTCCGCGGAGCGTGGACCGAGGTATCACCCAAAGTAGTATGGGAGGGTGCTAGAACCAGGTTTCTGCACCCTGGAGATGTTTGATGAGTTTGACTAATCTGCGGTTTGTCACTACACAGAGGTTGCTTCGCGCACTTTCCCATTCCTCGCGACCTGATATACTGCCTTTGTGCAACCCTACCCAGGGGTTGCGTGTCATGCTCTATCTCAAAACCTTGCTTATATTCCAATATTAGTTAATTATCATTGCCTGCTTGAGTGCTTTAAGCTATACTTAACAACATAGAACCTTCATACAGGTGCGCATAGTAAGTAAATAGTATATTCACAAATTATATTACCCATGCATTAACCCAAGAACAAATACATAGAATTATAGAAAAACTTCTCTTTATTGATTCTTTCCATGGTTAGAGACTTGACTCACCCTAGGCACTCAGTTGTAGTGGTCCATGTGCTCATTTGCAAACTACTAGGCCTCTGCACACACAGCTGCAGAGCCTTCTCCTACCCTACGACCCAAAGACACACTGTACTTTTTGACTCAATCACTTAAACTTCTCATACTTCTCTTCTATTCTCTATCTCCCCTTTTACACTTAGAGCCACACTCTATTTATACAATCCCATGGTCTGCGGACCATGGGTAGGTCTATCCAACTGACATTACATTAAAAAACTAGGGTGGAAAACCTTGTGACTCTATGATACTTTCGCGTCCCGTGACCGAAATTCGCGGAGCCACAAGACATGCCTTGGGGAGATTCTGTGCCCAACACATGACATAGCAGAAATATGAGAGAAAGGGCCAACAATAGAAGCTAATGAATACATACCCCTATCCTCTCGCTTGTGTTTGTTTGGGTCCCTTCTCCATTATCTGATTAGTTCCTCAGGATTCAAATTCTCTTGCACAAATTTTTGGACGAATTTCATATCATATTTCTTCTGAGGTTGAGTAGATGATACATTTTTCTTAAATCCTCAGCTTGAAAAGACTCGATAACTGTCTTCTTTAGAGTTATAAACATTATTTTCGTAATGTCCAGATGGTCAAAAACCCATCTCACCATACCTGTATATGGTAGAATTTTGGGGCGGGCAGCAATTCTATGGAGAAATGAATTGGCCACATCATTGCATGTGTCGTTGCTACTTGGAGGAGAATCATTAGTAGTAGTAGCATGTTTCATGATTATCCTTGGATTTTCATCCTCGAATAGTTTGTTTATTCCCTCCCGAGAGGAATAACCTACATCTGAAGTGAATGTAGTATTTGTAAACAATGGAGACATCTCAAACACTTATTCAAAGGGCAAGACTAGTTCCTGTTGTATTATGAACTTCCTCCCCACCTTGAGTATTCTTGACATGTCCTTTAACTACTCAATTCAATGCGAGCTTCATGGAAAATCCTTTCACATTAACTCAAAATTTTTACAAATCATAAAAAAAACTTGAAATTATAAGTAGAGAGAGTAGTCATTTAATTTTTAGATGTTTGTTCACATGATGCTGACATTTATCATTATATCGGAAAATATTTTATCGGTGTTTGGTATCGGGTGATATTAACATAACTCAAAGATCTGTGATCTCTGAAAAAGATATATGTGCAGTATCTATATTAGAGAAATACTGGACTTTTAACATAATACGATATCGACATTAGTCAATTAACGGAATGTGATATCAGATTTTAATGAATTGCGAGTTCCATTTCAGCATTCACATTTATGCTTTTCATTGTTTCTCTTATCGGCTTTTTGCTGCTTTAGAATCGATTTTTCGTTGTTTTTCTATTTTGCGGAACCGCCAATACTATGCGTAGGTTTTAATAAGACCAATCCTTTTATGATATTTTCATTTATTTGTTATGATTTTGGGATTCCTAAGACTTTTAATTTATCTTCTAATACAACAAATGGATTCCTAAAAGGTTTTATGCCCTTTTCATAAAAATTCTTGTTTTATTAAAAAATAAAAGAGTAAATATAAAAAGTATCCTATTTTATCTAAACAGGGAAGGATTCTATCCTAATTTTTTTTAAAGGGTTGCCATTATTCTTTCTCCTAAGTCTAAAGATAATGGAGGGTTGTTGAGTACCACAACAATTGGCGACACATTGGACGAAAAAAATAATCTCTATAACTAGATGTCAATCTTTATCAAGAAATTTCTTTAGAAAGTTTAAAAATGATTGAAATCTAGATTGATATAGATAAATTTGAAATGAAATATTTCATTATATCATAAAGTTTCTCAAGGTTTGTTATAGATGAAAATCTTTTTTGTGTAAACCAGTCACTAATAGGTTGAAAAGATAAAGTAAAAACTATTAGAAGCTTAGCGTATTGAATAAAAGTATTAGTCATTGGTAGAGCCTCTGCTGCCAGCATGCATTCATAGCCTTGACAGTGTTACCATTTAACAAAAATGAACTAGTATCCCATCCATATTATAATAACATTCTATAGAGGCAATGAATTTCCTTTTTTTTTATATTATTTATTATTATTATTATTATTTTACTTTAAGGTCATTATCCTGGTTTGGTAGCCAGAAAATGATAATTCCATTCACAAGTTGTAATAAAATTGAACAAGCCGACTCATGATGAGATCTCTTGTCTCAGTCTAGTGACTAAGAGCCACTATATTGGGTTGGTTTCCAATAGTGATAATGTCAATTTTATTAGTTTCCTATGATCATGGTAAGAAGGCTTGTGATGAGACCTCTTAACTTTTACAATTTTTATATTTTTGAATTACACTTTGATTTTTTCTTTAAATAAATGGATGGGGAGGTTTCATTCACTCTTTACGAGTCTTGGATGACCTCTTTAAGTAAAATATGTTAAAAACTTCATAGTAATTTCTACTTTTATAAATAAAACTTTTCAAAACCGATTCACAAAAAATGGATTTTTAAAGAGTTTCAAACCAAAAGATTCACAACTAAATGATTATCTTATTTCAAAGCTTTAAAATAGATTCAATACTTAGATTCCAATTTAAACTTTTTTTTTTCTAAATTGTTCCTTAAATAAGTTTAACAATTTAAAAATAAAGAGAAATTTCCAATGTGTTTTTCAAAAGCATACTACTTTTAGTAACAAAAGGAAATGATATATAAAAATATTTACATGTTGTACAGAAGAACTTATGTTCTTTCAAGAAAAATATTTTTTGAGTATAAGTCCATTAATAGGAATAATTTCCTTCTTCCCTTGTAAATCTTGCAAGATGAAAGTTGATGGACCTATCTTCTAAAAAATCTGAAAGGAACCAAGCCAGAGTTTTTGAAAGATAGTATGTTTTCCTTTGTCCTCATGCATTTTATCCGATTTCAAAACTAAGTCTCCGATTTCAATTTTTTTTTTTTTATCTTTGACTGAATTGACATCAAATGAAGCTTTGTGTCTTTCTTCTTCTAGCTTAAGGATTTGAGACATTCATAATTGTAAATTAGAAGAACATTGCTCTTCAATAAATTGAACTAGGGTTGATGAGGGGAGAGCTAGATTTGGAGGTAGGATAACTTCTTTCCCGTATACCAAATTAAAGGGAGAAATACCTATTGAGGTTTTATCAGTTATCCAATCAGCTCATAAAGTACATATTAAAGCTTTTTGTTAGTTCTTTTTATTTTGGTTGATAGTTTGTTTGATGATCCTTATAATATTTTTACTAGTGGAATATGCTAAGCCATTTCCCTGAGGGTAATAATTTGTAGAATACTTAATTTTGAATCCTCTCTTTAAAGAATACTCAGTCATTGCATTTCTAGAAAAATAAGAAGCTTTTTCAAAAGTAATATCATGAGGGATACCAAATGTGGTAATAATAAATTGATCAATGAATTCAATGATTCTCTCAGAATTGACTAGCTTCAGAGGTATTCCTCTATCCATTTTGTAAAATAATCTATTGTAGTCAAAATGTACCTATGTTGTTTGGAAGAATGAGGAACAATATCACCTATTATTTCCAGTCCCCATTGCTCAAAAGGTCGTTCGATGTTTAGTGGTTGCAAAGGCATGGAAGGTTTCCTCTATCTTGTTGAAGCGTTTTGACAAATTTTGCATTCTCTTACCTACACATGGGTATATTTAAATAAAGTCGGCCAATAATATCCAGCATGCAAAATTTTGTGAGCCGTTGTATCTCCACTATAATGTCCACCTATTGGCCCATCATGAAGTTCCTATAAGACATTTTCTTCTTCAATTTTTTTGAAACATTTTAACAAAACATAATCATAATTTTTCCTGAATAACACATCATTGATGAGGTTGATATTGGTTGTCTTTCAATCTCAAGACTCTCTTTTTCTTAACATGTAGTTTAAGTAGAGCATAACCATTTTTCAAATAAAAGATTAAGTCAACATATTGAGACTAAGTATTAACAGGGAGTACCTCTGTGATTTGTTCAATATTACCTGTTACTTAATCTATTGATGTATCATTCATTCCTGAGACTAATCTACAAAAACCTTAACCTTTTACAATTTTAGTGGGTTTGATTTCTAGATCATATTCTTGTAATGCAATAACCTAGTTAGCCCTTTTTTCTCCTAACTCCTTTTGAATAAGAAATTCCTTAACTACTGAGAAAGGAACAATAACTTTAACATGAGTTTTTAGAAGAAAAGTTCTAAAATATTTGATAGATTTGTAAAGTGAAAATGCTTGCTTTTCTACTCCTGAATAATTTAATTCAACTGCTTGAAAATTTGAGCTGAAATAAGCACTAGGAGCTACAATTTTTTGTTCACTTGGTTGTGTTAAGACTGCTACATATGATAATTTAGAGGAAAAATTATATAAAATAAATTGATCAGAGAATGGGGAGTTGATAGAGAAGGGGAATCAATTACAACTTTCTTGATTGCTTTAAATGATTCTCTTTCATGATCTCCCCATTTAAACAATGAATATGTTTATATAATTTTTCCCCAGGGAAAAGTATCGTAATTTTCATTATCAAAGAAAATTACATGTTGTAAATGCCACAGGCATATGCATAAAAATGATTGTGGTCATCTATAAGCTGTTTTGCAGCTGTAAGGAACCTATACAAAAAACCCTGGGAAGGGTATATTAATAGTATCTGATCATATACAATATTATTTACATATTCAAAATTTCACCCATGGTGATTACTGATTCGTAGGCAAAAAATTAACAAAAAAATATAGATAAGTTAGGGCCTATCAGCCCTCTGTAGATCTTGGTCCATGTATGGTCTATGGTAATACTGATAGTTCTACTCAAGCGAATGCTCCCTGATGAGCCATTCCCCTCTAGGATGATTCATTGCCTCTTTTGAAAGCTGGTCCATGGTTTCATTACGGTCCCTGTAGATATGAGCACATGAAACATTATCAAAATGTGTTTTTAAAAATAAAAAGTCATCCAATATGGTTATGAGTGTATATGCATGGCATGTAGAAATGCAGTTGAACCAATTAATAACAATATTGGAATCCCATAAACTTGTAACTATCTATGGTTTTGATAATAGAAAAATACAAGAGATGACGAAGTGTAAGGAGCTCTGTAAAGTTATTTGTTCCGTCTCCCAACCCCAAAAAGAGAACAAAATGTGCTTCAGATATATAGAGAATAATTCTGCCACCACAACCCTATTCTTGTGTTGATCCGTCGAAGTAGGCCCAAGCGTGCTCTTTGCCAATGACTTCTGGAATAATATTCTGAGTTTGGGCAACCTGTTCATCTATCAAGATTTCCAAGTAGATATTACAGATCTTGGGGATAATCAGTGGCCAAACAATATTCTTCCCCTGAAAGATGTTGCTGTTTCGACACATCCAAATGTACCAACAAACCATTAGAGGAAGATTTCAGACTCTAGAGCTTGTTGCTTCAACCCACCACCTGTTCTAGGCATTATGTAAACCATCTTATGTCTATATGAGAGATAAATTTAGTGTATGCAAGACCTATCCCAGAACTATTGAGTAGTAGGACATGCGAGGACGAGATGGTGATTTGATTCCTCCTCTACTTGACATAGTACACACCATATCAGTCCCTAAAACAATCGTTTTATGAGATTTGTTCAAGTCGGGGTCTTATCCATAATGATGTTCCACATAAACGAATCCACGGTGGGGCTTTTACTTTCCAGATACTACTCCACCATCTATCTAGGTATTCAGGCTTGTGGCTGGCATGAGTGATACAATAACCATCCTTTGGGGTATAGTTCCCTTTCTGTGCAAAACCCTAGATCAGTTCGTCCTCCTCATCCCTCAATCTCACATGGTATTCGATTAATACCGCCAAGTAAATCCTCCACACCAAGTGCCATTGAGAAGGTAAATCCAAAGCTTCCCCAGATAGCCACCCTTGTTTATATATAGTTATATTGTGTGGGTCCTCGAGCTGAGCTATGTTTACCACTCCGTTATCGTTTAGGAGGGCATTCAGCCCAAGAGGGAGGTGGTAAGAATTGCCACAACCAATCCATGGATCAATCCCAATGCAGACAGACACACGATTACCTATCCTCCAAGTAAGAACCCTTATTATGATGGGAAGGGTATTTCTAACAACCCTCTAAATCACTGATATGCCCTTCTTGTTCCAAGTAGGTAACCTTAACCAATCCAAGATTGTGTGTGGCCAGATGTATTTGTAGGTAACCACCTCTGACCAAATGCTCTTGTGGTTCATGAGCAGCCAACCTAATTTTTTTGCAAGTGCCTGAGCAAAAATATAGAGGCTTTTTAATCCCTAGCCTCCCCATTTTTTTACAGTAGAAATTCTACTCCATTTGACCCATGCATAGGGGTTTCCTTCCTTGTGACCCTTCCATAGGAAATGACAGCATAATCTCTAAATTCTTTGTATAATTCCATGGGGAATCCAAGCTAGGGACATCCAAAAGACTAGTGTAACTTCCAGAACTGATTTAACGAGCACCATTCTACCTGCTCCAGAGAGTAGTTGGTGGTCCCAAATGTTTAATATTCTTTCCACCTTGGCTATCAACTATGTCTAATCTACAATTTTGTATCCATCTTCTTTTATCCTAAAATCCAAGTACTTCAAACCATCCTCCAGTGTAAGGTTTTGGTAGGGGAAATTTTAGAGTGTAAGATAGGTGTCCTGTTGGGTACAGACTAAGAAGGATATAGTTGATTTGGCCTCATTTATCTCTATCCCAGTTGTAGTGCTAAATAGTTTCAGCACTTCAGCAAGTGTAATGATGTCCTGAATTCTCCCATCTTGAAAAATTAGAATATCATAAACAAAGAGCAAATGTGTTAGTGTGCATTGATCCGTGATCTTAAGACCCATGAGCTACCCTGCACGCTTCTCAGTCGTAATCAGCCTACTTAGGCCTTCCATAATCAAAAGAGATAACAGGGGGGAGAATGGGCACCCCTACCTGATTCCTCACTCCGCCTAAAAAGAGTGGGAGGCTGATCCATTGATTAAGATTCTGAACGATACAAATGTGATGCAACACATAATCCATATAATAAAAACCAGTGGGAATCCTAGATGGATAAGTATCATCCTAAGGAATAACCAACTAACCCTGTCAAAGGCCTTGAGAGGTCAATCTTAAGCATCACCTCTTTAAGCTTGATGGAGTGAAGGGCCTCTTGTGCCATGCTGATGGCCTCATGGATTTGTCAGTCTTGTAGGAAGGAAAACTCTTCCGGGGAGATGTGGTCTGATAGGATCAGCTTGATGCGTTTTGCAATAATCTTCTTAATGACTTTGTATAGGCAGTTACAAAGGGATATCAGCCTAAATTCATTGAAGGATAGTAGGGAGTCCATCTTGGGAATGAGGGATATATAGGTGGAATTGATAGGTTCATACATTCTCCCCGATGAATGGAATTCTTTGATCACATCAAGTAGGTCCTGTCCAATAATGTCAAAAAATTTAAGGTAGAATTCCACTGACCAACCATTTGGCCCTAGAATTTTGTCTGCCTTGAACCACTTTAGGGTGCCCTCCAGTTCCCCCATAGTAACAGGTTTTATGAGATCCTCCATTAGGTAAGGTTCCAAAAATCTAGGAAAATGGCTAGCAATGTGAACGATATCAACAAGAGGTGTGCCTAGAGGGGCTTTGAACAACTGCTTGAAGTGAATATTACCCAGTCGAGCCAACTGGGAATGTGTGTTTGCCATCATACCCTATTCCATGGGCATCTACGAGATGGTGTTGTTGGCTTTCCTTCCATTTGAAAATTTATAAAAGAATTTAGTGTTGCCATCCCCCACTTGTAACCAAATAGCCCTGCTTCCAAGTCTCTACGTTTCTTCCTGATCCAAAAGGATCTTTGTTCTCTCGGCTTCCAATTCCACAAGATGTAGTTTTGCTTCTATAGAGATGAAACCTCTTCCCTATTCATTTGATAAAGCTACCAGCTAATTTTCAATGTCAACTAGGGTATGTTCCTCCCTAGTTTTTTTCCTTTTGGCCCACTCTATGGATAATATCTTAAGATTATACAGGTTACTACAAAATCCTTCAGCCTTCCTCTGAGCATTTGGTAGGGGATGAGTCTTCCAAAAGCCTGAGACCATCTTGAGATAATCAGGACCCTTTAACCAGGTCAAGTTAAAATTAAAAAGAGCCCTAAGCTTCTTGAATGAGCCAACAACTTCTAGATATACAGAGGAGTGATCCGAAATTCCCCCAATTCCCGTCTGTTGTCTGTAATTGGTGAGAGAGGTAAGCGGGTCTTCACTACTGAGATACCTGTCTAGTCTCCTCCTTAGAGATGCATCTTCGGTCCATCTGTTGTGCCAATTTGGCATCTTCTTGTTCATAGGAACATCAATAAAACCATTTTATTCCAAGAGAATGCCCATCTGATCTAAGAGTGGATCCATATGTGAGTGGTGTCCCCAGGACTCTTCATGTCCGATGGAAAAATTAAGATCTCCCCCTAAGATAGAGGATTGGTTGATCAGGAGATTATCAAGGAAATGATGCCAGAAGGCCAGTCTATTTTGATTGGGAGAATAAATGTTCGCAATACAGAGATGTTTATCCAATTCAACTGAGAAAATATCCATACCAAGGAAGCCCTAACCGCCCCAAGAAGATGAAACCTTTATGGCTCGAGGGTTGATCCCAAGTGCCAAACCCTCAAATTACCCAACAACATCCAGGGCTTGAAAGTGCCACCCTGGCATGATAGCTAGAAGGATCTTAACAATCTGTTCAGAGTAACCTAGGGTTTCCTAAAGAAATATAATGTCACAGGGCTCACAACTCAAGAGTCTCTTTAGGGATAATTTTTTAGAGGGACTAGCTAAACCCCTACAATTGAAGGAGAGCCACTTCATCTGGGAACAAAGCCAAGGGTGTTTGGTGCTCTAAGTACCCTTTCAATGGTGTTTTGACGGCCCTGGGCAACATTAACCCCAACAATTTTAATGGCTTTGGACATCTTGGAAGGCCTCCCCCAGGAGGGTCTATCCTCAGAAGTAGGGGGTATGATACCCAGTGCAAGTATATTAGTATTAGTCAAGTGGTGGGAGCAGAGGTTGTAGCCATGAGTGCCCAAAGCAAAAGGTGAAATAGGATGGAGCATATGTCCCTAGCCAAGGAAAGCCGACGAGGTGGTGGAAAACATAGGGGACAGGATTTCAAGAGCATAAATAATGGGAGATGTAACCAAACTAATAGAAGATGCAGATGAAGCCATAGATACAATAAAATGATTAAAATTGAGAGCAGGGGATAAGGAAGGAGAAATACTACCCGATGTAGGAGAAACCTTCGCAGCAGATCGAGATCTAGTCTTAGGAGGGGATGAAAGTGACACCTGGGAGGCACTGGATGGATGAATAGTGACCCTAGCCACATCCTTTGGATGATCCAGACCTGTGGGTTGCTCATCCAAAATTGGGTCTTCCATCTGTCAGTGTTTCGTTCCCTTAGTAGCAGCCAAAGTAGCAAAAAAAATTGTGGGCAATCTTTGACGAGATGTCCGACCTTATGGCATCTTCAAAACCTAAATGGAACGCCTTCGTAATCAATGTTTTGTCGATGAGAGAAATGCCACCAATGTAGGGTTATCTTTTCCTTCAGGCCTTCTCTAGTATCTAAATGTACCAAGATGGGAGCCATAGTCATGATCCCCATCGATTTATATGATTGATCATGTTCCAAGTAGGTACCCAGCACGTCTCCAATGTACTTGAAAATAACAAGATTCTAGTATTGCATTGGAAGGCCTAGTAAATAGACCCAAATTCGCTTGGATCTCAACTGTCGCCTCTCAGGATTGAACAAAGGATCCCATCTTTTCAACAAAATAAGTGCTAATTCTATAAGCCAAAAATGAGATAGTATTGAGTCCATGTACTCCTCCCTGTAGAAGCGAATGGAAAACCAACCTCGCACTAAGTCATATATGATGGGAAATTATTTAAGTAATGAGCCACAAATCTCTGACGTCCATATCCGAATTCGCTCCACAGTATAGTTCTGCCCATGAACGCTGCCCACCAGGACCTTCTTGGTTGTATCAGCAACTTCCCCCATCGATGGGTCCTCTCATAAGGCTAGGTTGATGTCCTTGTCAATAGATTTCAGGCACTTACCTTTCTTAGGTTTGTTGGATTGGCGAGCCACCAGATAGTCTCGAAGTAGGGAGTGGATGGGGTTGATTTAGGGTACACCCGAAATTTGCAGGGTTTGGGAAGGTAGTAGACCCAAGAGGGGGGATGCTAGCGGAGGACAAGTTGTAGGGTGGAGCAAAGATGTGGGGGAGATGGGGCAGCAATGCGTCAAAAGTGGGCGAAGGTTGCGGACATGTACCACACAGATTCAAGGTGGAGAAAGTAGTGGGCAGTTCAAGCTAGAGGCATCTTCAATGATAACCGAGGGCGGAGGATTGGGTATAGATGGCCCAGGTCAGTCTAGTGCAGATTTTGGAGCTCACAGAGGTTGTAGAGAGGTGGTAAAAGGACCAGAACCCGACACGACGTGATGGCAAGAATAGATGACCTCATGGGGATTAGGGTCCTCTGAATAGTCCACTTCGTCCAAGTCCATTTCAACCGAGAATAAATGGTCAATGGGGATAACGGCTGATGAGAAATTCGGGAGGACTGCGGGAATGGAGGGCTCCAAGGAAACCACATGTTGACGGTGGATTTCCTCCATGCTATATCATCATCCTCATCAGATTCAGAGGAATTTTCCAAGGAACCCAAACTATTTTAATATGCTTTTATCATTGATTGTAATGGTAGGTCAATTTGAGAAAATTCGGGGACAAATCCCTTAACAAAATTGATTTTGCCAAGAAAAAATTGCGTTGATTTTAGTATGTGGTAATGGAATTTCTGAAATTTTTTTAATTCTTTTTAAATCAATACAAATTCCATTTTTGGATACAATAAAACCAAAGAGTTTACCTTCACTGAGAGAAAAAAAAAAAAGATATCTTGGGGCTTCGAGAAATTCCATACCTTCTACATCTTTCAAAGATCTAATTTAAATCATGCAAATGATTATTTCTCTTCTTTGAATATATGGTAATATCATCTAGATATACTACAAGAATTTTATTAATCAACCCTTTGAAAGCAATGTCCATCACTCTCTAGAATGTAGTTCTTGCATTCATTAATCCAAAAGGAATTTTTTGATATGTTCCCCACTTTCTTCTGAATGTAGTTTTTAATATATCTTCTCGATGAACAAGGATCTCATTGTATCTTGAAAATCCATCTAAAAAAGAAATTAATTCAGAACTAGCAACTGATTGCATAACTTGTTCCATTGATGGGAGGGGAAAATTGTCTTTTTGACATGCCTTATTTATATTCCTAAAATCAATACAAATGTGAATATCACCACCCTTCTTTCTAACCAGTACAAGATTGCAAAACCCATTTGGAATGTCCCACTCAAAAGATGATTTTTGCCTTTCAAATTTTATTCAACTCAGCTTTAATTTGAGTTTCCAAATTTGGATGTATCTTCCTAAGTTTTTGCTGAATGGGTTTAACATCTAGTACCATTTGGATAATGTGTTGAATGATGGAGGCATAATAAGTTTTTAGATATTGATAATTCCAAGCAAAGATATATTTATATTTCTATAATAGATAAATAAATGCATTTATTTCTTCAGATGATAGACCAAAACCTAAGTTAATATTTTGGGGTTCTATAGCAGATCCTAGGTTAACTAATTCAAACCTCAAAGTTGAACTCTGAAGTTTGCAGTTGTTGACCTTTTTAAATCTGTTCTTAAGATCATAAGGATCCTCAAGCTTAACTACGATTTTTGGCAGAGCATTTTTTTTCCTTTGATTTATTTAATTTAGAAGCATGTTCATCCTCATAAATTACTTGGTCAAGATAGGATTCTTCAGATGTTAAAAAATCTAGGATATCTCAATCATCATTGAATACTTGCCAATTGGTAACATTATCGAGAATGGATGGGCGAAAAATCAACTCTACAGAAAATCTGTTTGGACTAAAATCTTCAATTCAGATTAATTTGGATGCAACGTTGGCCAAAATATTAGCAATGGAGTTCTGTATTCTTGGTTTTGGAGAAATATTGAATGCTACAAAATGTGAAGTAAGATTTTGAATTAAGGATTGCTAATGCCTAAGGTGATTTGAAACACAATGGATATTGTTTCTGACTTGTTTTACAATGATTTTAAAATCACCAAAGATTTGAAGATATTCAACACCAAGATTTTATCTCTTTATACAATCCTTGTACTAATGCTTCATATTCAGTAATATTATTAGTACATTCAAATTCTAGCCTGCATGTTAGCATAGCTTTTTCACTAGTAGAGATTATTAATATACATCTAGATCCTACACCACTAGATTTAGAACCATAAAAATAAAGCATCCAAAATAAAGATTCATGTTTATTTACAATAATATATACAACACTAATACACATAGTCAAATATGTTTGCGAATAATTTTCAATTTGAGAAGAAACAAAATTTGCTAAAAAAGGAGATTCCTGAGTTGTAAAACTTCCAAAAAAAGATTCCGAAGAATAATTTCCAAGGATGTTATTTGTAAAAACTACATGCTCATTCTCTTCATCCAAATCAGTAACCGAGTGTTTGATATGCTTTTCTCTATCTACCCGAATTTGATTTGGTTTTCCATTGTAAGGAAGCCAGATCTATGACCAATTTATGGCGAAATATCCATGTAATTTTTCAGACCAGTCCCTACTTAATATACAACCATAAAACTTAGGAATATCAACAATCAAAATATCAATAATTTGACAAACCTCAAATTTGAGGATAATCTTATTAAAACAAAATCTAATTCTCCTAAGGCCTTAACTTTGGTTCTCTCTAATTGCACAATTTGCACAGGATATTTTTCAGGCGTTATGTTCAGTTTGAGACAAACTAAATATGGAATTATATTTGAAGAAGCACCTAAGTATCTTAGGAAATTGTGAACATTTTTATTGAAAATATCAAAGGTTAATAAAAAAGGAGGGGTACAAGAATTGGACATATATCCAATTAAAATTGCATTTGAGGCATCAATTTTGTTAAGAATATAATCTATAGGCTTTACTTTTCCTAATGAAGCTTTTGCGGTTGGCAAACGAGATTTAAGGACAACATTTAAATTCTTTTAGAAAAACTTTTGTTGCTGCTTAGGTTTACTTACCTCATACATGGACATATTAGCTTTTACTTTCTTCATATCTTCCACAATGTTATACTCTATATCTTTATTAGAACAACAAGAGTTTTTGATGTAGAAGGAGTATTGGAAGAGGATGGGATGGATTCAATAGATTTAGGAGGAGATTTCTTCATTTTGTTTTTATTTCTATTGATAGGAGTAACTAGTCTTTGTTTTACAATTGAAGAAGGTGAATCAGTGGATTTTTTACTCCTACTCTCTACAAGTAAGGCTTATTCTTCTTCCTCATTTTCCGATGTAGTGAGGATGAAATCCCATAATCCATTTGATTCAACCAGCTCATCTTCTTCTTCAAATTCATTGACAGATAATGTTGTTTATTCCTCTTCCTCCTCTTGATCAAATTCCACATTTGATATGACATTAGGAGCTTGAGTTTTTGATGTCTGGTGTCTCCTAAAAGATTGGAAAGGTTTTTTAGAAGACTCGGTGTTGGCTTAGTGGGTCTTGACCGAGGTTCAGAGTTAATTGTGCTAAACAAAACCCTACACTATTGGCCCTCTCGGCATAAACCCACGTAGCGCAAGTTGAATTTTCACTCAACGTAGTATGGAGGGATGCTGGAACCAAGTTTCCACATCCAGGGATTAGTGTGATGTCGTTTATTGCCCTAGATCTACCATCACGCAGATCTATAAGCCCCTAGGGCTTGGTACTATAGATTCCTTTAAATGGCCTTGAAACCTTCGCGAAGGTCTACAATAGGTCTTTGCAGACCCTTAATAGTTGAATCATCCACTTGCATGCATAAGGAAATAACCCTAGATCTGAGCTCGTTCAGATCTACTTAATTATTTAATAAACATAACAAAATGTATTATAATCTTCACGGAAGTACTTAACATGCATTGCATATAGTTATTAAGACTTATGCCGTAGAGTCGCGCATCAATAGATCGATATTTCATAAAGACATTATTAAATCACAACATATATCACAATCATAATTAAATAGAAGTAAACAGATAAACACAGGAATTGTTCATCAATCTACTTTATTGATCTTCAATATGGTGTTAGACTCAAGACTACCCTGCGCACTCAGGTGCAGGGGTCCACGTACTCAATTGCAGACTCTACTTCTAGGCCTCCATGCACTCAACTGTGGAGCCTTTCTTCTTGTACCTCCTTGCTCCTTTCCCTTTTTCCTCTATCAGACATAAACCTAGACATTGAACTTCATTAGACTCTCTAAGGCACACCTATTTATAGCTTTTTACATACAATCACATGGTTCATGGACCAAGGGTGGATCTCAGGACCAAATCAAATTTCACATAAAGAAGGGGTTAAAAACCCTTTGACTCCTAACCATATACTTGCTCCACATCCAAAAATCATGGAGAGTTTACATCTTTTACCAAAATTTACATCAAAACTTGGGTTTTTAACCCCAAAACTGACCCAAGGGACCCCATCGCAACATGCCCCCAACACAAAGGTTGTGACTCACCCTCGAGTCACTTTGTTGGCGCTGAGATCTTGATGCAAAGATCCCCAAGCTCCACCTGCATTACTGCAACCTCGAAAGCGCTTTGTGTAGCTGCCTACTTGACTTCTTCCACTAGCTGCTCAGTAGCTGGTCCTTCCATGGTCAACTTCATTATTTATTAGGTCTACAGCAAGTCGCCAACTTCTCCTAAATGCTGGTTGTGACTTGGTAAGATTATTCTAACGAAGGTCCCAGCTTGACCTTAAGCACAGACTCCTTCTAAGCTGCTTCTACTTGTGCAAGGAGTTGTTTCCCCTCTTGCAATTTGGCGAGGCATTGTGCTGCAACAATTGAATGCACTGTCACCCAGACCTAATCGTACTACTTCTGTAGCTTGCGAACCTCTGTATTAAATATCTGTAGGTTTGGATCTTCCTGCAGAGTCATAACCAATTCTATTGCCTGCTAAAATAATGCTGAGCAATCAATGACTGTGGTATCCAAAGTGGCCATCCCTTCTTTTATGGTGGCTCCGCATTTCTCCTTGACCTCAGTTGGAGTCGTAGGCTGTAATTTGAGATGTGGCTCAGTGATTTTCATGTTGAGTTTGAATTGAACTCATCCAACCTCTTCCCTCACTTCGCATACTCTAGTGGCTAACTTCCTGATCTTAGCTTCTAGTTGCACATCCTATGGAATGTGAAGCTCTATCATTGTTCTACATGCGTCTGCAACATGGAATCGAGCCTCGCATTCTATGCCTATAGTGTTTTATTTTCCTTTAAGGCTTGTGTTTTCTCGGTGAACATCTACTCATTTTTCACCCTGTATTCATTGATCAAATTGAGAGCGCACTGCCCCCGAGCTCTGAATTCCCATGTCACTCTTGCATGGAATGCATTAAGAAGATCATTTGGGAGCATTGCAATGTTCAACCTGATGTTATTAATGGTGCCCAAGATGATGCAGTCATCAACTGAATCTACACATAGGGACCCTTCTAGTAAAGCAACAGTGCAAAGGTTCAGGGTCCTTACCAATTCCACAGCTTGACTCGTTCCCGGTGCCAGGCTCATTGGTGCTATGCTCACTTGACCCATGCCCACCTATATCCTGATAGCCTAGATCTGCCTCTCACGAAGATCCTTTTTTATTCTCCCCATCATCTTCATATATTTTTGCTCAAATTGTTGCAACACTTCAGTTGTAGTGTCCCATACTTTCTCATTGATTTCATCGAGATCGCCCTCCGTTAATGCCATGGGATCACCCAGCAACTTATCATATTTTTTATTTTTGTGGGGACCTTTCTACTACTTCTATCCATGCTTCTTTAGTTGAAGCAGGATGCTTTTCCCCTCATCTCCTCCATCGCCCTGTTCAAACTTCTCTTCCTCCTCAATCTTAGGCGAAGGGGATTTGCCACTTCACTGTGATTCACGCTACTCTTGCTCAACCTACGATTTAGTAGCATTCTCCTTCTCCATTCGAGCCTTCTGTGTGGCTTCCATTTTTTGTTGTGGGGCCAAATTTTTTGCAGCTTTCTTGGTTACATCTTTTCTTTTATTTGATGCAAAGCTTTATGTGCCCTTACTGGTTTTGACATCTAAGTCTGATGGGGCGTGACATTCTATTGGCCATCACTTGATTACCTCCTATATGTCTATATCTATGACCAAATATGGTAAATCATACCATTTCTGTTAAGGGTCCTTTCATGCGTGAATGTAAACTCAATGGAAGTCAGCCTTGAATGTGACATAAGCTAACAGTTTCTCATACAAGGTCAGGGACAACCTTGGGTACTAGTTGATGGTCATGCAGATGCTTTCTTCCATAAAAACCCATAATATTTTTGTTTCTGTGACCCATGTGGGGTCCTTCGTGGTCCATAGGGAGGAAAATCGTGTGACTTCCGACAATCCTTCTTTCAATAGAGGAAACTAGCTTTCCTTTGGCAGCTCCCATGCGACCAACACAATGAAGAGTAGAAACAAAGAATAATGGAATGGCTTGGTCTCATCCTGGACCTCACGCAAATTCATGAGGAATTCACTGCACAAGTACCTTGACCAGTTGAACAGCACACCCTTCGCACATTGTGAAACTAGAGAAACCATAGGCGTTGGAACTTCGTCCACGCGACACTTCCTCATTACCTTCCTGGCTAATATTTGTGCAAAAAATTGCACCACGGGGTCATTTATGGAAGTGGTTGAGTATCTATGCAGCTTTTTCATGAGGGAAAATTCCTTCTTCATGTTGTCTGCCAAATCCTTTTCTCCTGTCTTTCTGCCAAATGCCTTGGCTAGATTCAAACCCTCGTATGGCAGGTGCATGATCCTATGGATGAGCATGTCAATGATGGGTATAGGCCCTCCTATCCATAAGCAACCATATACACTAGAGTAATTAATTGACACGCATAGGTTTTTTTGATAGTGGTGTGGTGATAATGGGGCACCTACAATAGGTTCAACAATCCCGAATTCTCCACTCTGCGGATCCATTTCACCATCTCTAGCTCAGTGACACCTGAGTCCACGTAGTGGACACGCTTCATAAAGTTGGTTGTTGCTAAGTGAGGGAACCGTTCATGATCTACAAGGTCCCAATCTTCCATATTCAGCAGGGGGATCTGTGTAAGGCATGAGCCTTCGAAGGGAACCTGCTCCGGTAGCAGGGGTGTAGAAATGACAAATTTGTTTGATTCTGGGTCCTTGGTGACCTTCGCCTTCACCTTGCACAGGGGGATATAGTAAGGAAACTTTGTAATGGGCTCCATTCCCTCAGTGTCTATGTCCTCGCTGCGCTATCTTTCCTCGGCCTTCAAATCAACAACCTTCTCGGGATGCTTATCTTTCTTCTGCTTTTGAGTTGCATAGTGTTTTCTAGGAGATTTGCGTACTAGCACCGACTTCTTTTGTTTATCCTTCCTCGATTTCTGGGTTTGTCTAATAGGATTAGGCTTCGTCCTAGGCAACCTTGGTGCCATAGGCATATGAGATGAAGATTCCATACTTACTCCCTCTAGAGTAGCTCCTTCAGACATGACATATCCCCCAGTACTCACAATCTCGGCAGGGCTTGGTCCTAACATGGTTTCAAGGATGAATTTTTTATTCAACTTTGATAACTTGGCAAATGTAGGGCTCATGACCAAATCCTTAAAATACAAGTAGTTCATAAGCAATAGGCAACATAGTTTAGTAAATATTATAAGGGTGAAAAGTGTTCTCTATTGGACTGGCACACATAATTTATAGGGGTTTTTGAATTCAAATCTGACCGTTCCCCCCAAAATTTGACCATTACTGTTGTTTTGGCAGTAGATATTCAAAGATTTTGGCCTTAAATGTTGCTAGTTAGCTCCTCTTAACCGTCTTATGGATGATAAATCATGAATAGTGACTCCAACAGTCACTTTCCTACTGTGCTACGTGACACCTCCCTCAATAGCGCAACTACATGCATGCAACATCTTATACTACAATTTCACCTTTTTCCACACAGCCCACTTACCGCATAGTCCTCCAACCATGGAAATGCAGTTTATAGTCTCGCGCTCCCTTACAATTGCTTGGAGCACTAAGACTATCCCACTGCCATAAAGTCATTGTGCAGGATCCCCTATATATGGCTTCAATCAACTTCCATTCACCCATCCTAGAAAAGGTTCTCTGTTCAGCTTCGTGAGCTAAACTGCGCTTCCATCTATAATTTATTTGAAAATATATGGGCCCAGCCAATGCATATGAAATTTCCCCAGAAAATTAGTGACTTTACCATATAACACTACCAGATCATTTAATTTGAAGGTGCGAAGCTTGATGTGTCAATCGTGCAATGCTTTTTCATGTTCTTTCTGTACGTGTTGATGGAATCCAACCAAGAATCGGTCCTATTCAAGCTCCATCAGCTGTACGAGCCATTCTTCCAAGCCTTCATGATCGACCATTCCTATGAAAGCCGCTATGTGTAGACTAGGCATGATATATTCCATAGGAATCACAAACTCTACACCATAGATCAATCTAAAAGGTGTTTGCCTTCTCAGCTTTTTATAAATAGCCTTATATGCCCATAGTACTGCAAGTACGTGAACATCCCAGTCATTCCATTGCGCGTTACAAATATTTGTCAATGCATTCTCCAAAATCTTATGAAAGGCCTCTACTGTTCCATTAG
Source organism: Pinus taeda (assembly GCA_000404065.3). Lineage (NCBI taxonomy): Eukaryota > Viridiplantae > Streptophyta > Pinopsida > Pinales > Pinaceae > Pinus > Pinus taeda. Next base: position 29,482 of record APFE030302483.1, read on the forward strand.
CCTAAGGATGATATGGGGTGCTCTTTTGATGATAGACCTGGAACTCCTCAGTTAACTCGCTAATTGTCTCATTTAGGAAGTGCGTACCCCGATCACTCATCAACACTTTTGGGAAGCCAAATCGAGTTAAGACATATTCAAACAAAAAATTCGGTGATGTGGTCCCTATACAAACCTTAACTGATGGTGCCTATGCCCATCTGGTCAAGTACTCCATCGCGGTGATGATGTAGCTCGCACCAGTCTTATTCCCTGTGGGCTAAATTGGCCCAAAAAAATCAATTTCCCATTTTTCAAATGGTTACAACGATACCTGAGGCTTCAATGGCAATTCATCCCTCCATGATGGTCTTCCCATTTGTTGACATCCATCGCATGGCCTACAATATGCTTTAGAATCTTTATTCAAAATATTTTTTGTCATCACCATTCTTGCACAATTTCCTCCTGCAGCCCCTCCATGAGCTTCAACGAGGATGCTAGTCCACTCAAAATTTGGCACATATCACCACAATATCTCGTCTGCACCCATTTTATACAAATGTCCTGCAATCACTGAGAAATCCGCCGCACGCACTACCAATTCCTTCTTTTGCTGACTTGTATACCCTTCCTATTCTATTCCTATATTCAAAAAGTGAATAATATCAACAAAGTGGTTATCTGCTACATGCACTGTGAAGAGATACGCATCGGGCAACCCTTCCTCCAAATTTGTGGGCTCCTCTCCTGTGTCAATCCACGACAGATGGTCAGGTCCTGCATTCAACCTTCTTGGCTTCACAATCACCTCAAAATCATACTCCTAGAATAAAAACAACCATCGGCAAATCCCCCCCCCCCCCCCCATTGCAAGCTTATTGACCAGGTATTTCAAGGAATAATGATCCGTGTACATTTTGAAATGTCCGCCTAAGAGATAGTGCCTGAAATTCTGAAGCTCGTACAACATAGCCAATCCTTCACACTCTATCATTGAGTAATTATCCTCGACCTTTGATAATTTTCTGCTCATGAAGGCTATAGGGTGGTTCATCTCTCCTTCACCAGCCTGTGTTAGCACTACTCCTAACGCAATGCAAGAGGCATCAACATGTACATGGAATTCCTTCTTCCAATATGGGAAGACCAAAATCGACACGTTGACCATCTTCTCCTTAAATACATCCAAATTGCACTGACATTCTTCATCCCAAAAAGCATGTAGTATCCTTCTTCAACAATTTCTCCATGGGTGCAGTAATCTAAGCATAGGCCTTGATGAACTTCTTGTAATATCCTATATGCCCGAGCGTAGTGCGCAACTATTTGACACTTCTTGGGGCCTCCAAATTCACTATCACCATGATATTGGTAGGGTCCACCATTAGACCTTGCTTGCAAACCACATGACCCGGCAAGATCCCAAAGGGGACACAGAATAAACACTTCTTCAGATTCATTTTGATTTGGTATTTGCTAAACATATCCAACATCAGGCGCAGGCTTTCTACATAGTGCTTCACTAAACCAATCACTTTCCAGACATCAAAATACACCTCCAAGAACTTATGAATGAAATCCTTAAATGTTTCTATAACTATGCGAGATAATATCGCAGGCACATTCTTGAGTCCAAACAACATTACAGTATACTAGAAACAACCCCATTATGTTGTGAAGGTTGTTTTTCTCCTATCCTCTGGTGTGATCTTTATCTGATGGTACCCTGAAAACCCATCAATAAATGAATAGGCCTCCTGCTGTCCAACATTGTCCAATACTTCATCTATAAACGACACCCGGAATGGGTCACGAACACAGACATCATTAAGTTTCCTCACATCTACACAAATCCTTATTTCTCCCTTTTATTTCTTCTCCTGAACCACCATTGGGCTCACCCAATCAAAATCTTTCACAAGTTCGATGATATCTGCTTCTAGCATCTTATCCAATTCCAAGTGAACCTTTTCCTTGTATTTGGGATTAAGTCAATATGGCCTCTGCTAAATAGGCTTCACGTTTGGTTTCAAAGTCATCTTCATAACACCCAAGTCACATATTATGCCCTTCGGGTCCAAAAACTTGGTAGGAAAAAGATCTAGGTTCTCACGGAGTAACTTAGAAAATTTATCCATTGTTGCATTCTCTAAGTAATCCCCAATATTCACAAATTTTGGCTTCGCTTCAGTACCAATGTTCACTTGCTTGGTTTTCAACGGCGCGGTGATGTCCAGGTTTTCTATTTGTGGAACTTCAACTTCGGAATGACCTTCTTCCTCTGGAATATTAATATTTCTTGGATCTTCATCCTCCCCTTCAGTGGTCACATTATATCATTCTAGTGCCTGGTGCAGCTGGGTGCTCCAATTTGGTTGAACCCACTCCAAAGGTTCTTGCAAGATTCTAAAGATCGATTCCTTAATCTCTTGTAGAGCTTCACCCATGCTCTTGAACCCATTTTGAAAAATGAAGGTCATTAAGAATCCTTCCCTTAATATATCCCACTCTATAGTGCCATGGAAAAGCTTTGTCTCTAAAATACCAATTCATAAGAACTATATCCAAAGTATGACATAATAAGTGCACCCACTCTGGCTATAGCTCCATTCCATAATATTTAGTCCACTTTGCTAAATGATTGCATGGATCATTTATGCCATAATATTTCTCAATCAGTTTAATTTTCGGATGATCAAAGCACAACCTCATCATCCTTCTGAAATCTCGCCATCCATCAAAGATATCCTTGTGCGTACCCCACCATCGTGCGGGCATAGCATGTAGCACCAAATCCAATGCTTGGAAGGGGTGATCCTTAGGGGCTTCTTATTTAAAGGCATTCAAAAAATTATCTACACCAGTTAAACCATAATAATAGGGTAAATTTCTTACCTTTGATGACACACATCACAATGATTTAGTCATCATGTTGCAGCACAATGTAGATACTTCATGCAGCCTATTTTTCCAATGCTCCAACTCTTCATCTGAATCTGGGGTACATGAACTTTCTCAGTCCCATCCAATCCATCCATCAGTTGTTGTATTAATCCAATCTTGATCATGCGTTGTTATTTTGTAGATCTGATCCAAGTAATCATCGCTTTCTTCATAGTCACGAACTAGTTTAGTATAGTACAACCCTTCTGTAGGGGCCAACGATACTACAACCCGAAGTGATTTTCTCTCAAATGACATTGTTTCCATTCATATCAATGGCCCAATCAATTCCAAGGAGCGTGGGGTATGGGTTACTGTCATCAACGATCTCTATTACTTCGAAATCAGCTGGCGAGATTGCACCTTTTATATCCACTGTTACTCCAGGTGGTTGTCCCATAGGGTTGATCTTCTGCTAGTTTTCCATTCTAAGCTAGATCGGAGACCATTGCAACATGGGTCTCCCCATTATTTCCCATGTCTGTTTATGCAAAATGTTCACATTAGACCCTAGATCTAGAATGACATGGTCCATCTCATAATCTCCTATTTGCATGGTGAGACTCATCTCACACCCTTTTCTTGCCTTATGTTTGTCAATTTTTCTAACCACGCAGTATCCATTGGGGGCATTTTCTTTGCCAGCACACTTGTTTGTCAATTCCTATGGTCCTTTCACATCTTTTCTATTGCGAAGTAGCTTCATGCAGGTCTTTAGGAATGTGGTAAGCATGGATGGATCAACCTCTATAGGCACACTAGTTTCTGGTACTCTGTTATGGCTCCCTGAGTTGGATGCTTTAGCGAAGCTTTTCTTGGCCTCCATAAATGTTTCCTTCATGAGCGCCAGATCCAACCCAACTTCCTTCTCTGGGGACTTGCAGACCCATCAGTCCTCTTCAAGTTGTTTTCCCTTATCATCACCAGTCTTTATTTTGCTCCTCAGCACTATATTCACATTCTGATCTTCTTCGCGGGGTTTGACTCTAATCATTTGTAAGTTCTGCATAGGTTTTTGAGACTGTATCTTCTTCTCTTGGATCTTAGCTATCAACACATGGGATTCTTCTATAGTGTGGTCAAACTGGTTGCAGTATTGACATGATGGGCATGTCTTGTTCTAAACTCCCATGCATAGTGCCCTGGTGTCCCATAGTTATAGAAAATAACTTTTCCATGACCTCTACCAGGTCCTCCTCAGCCTCAGCCTCATCCTCGTCTCTGATATCCTCTGTGCGCTCCTTCGACACCCTAATCTAGAGGCCAAGTTTCTGACTGAATTTGGTAGGTCGATGTTCTTTCTATCATTAATTCATAACTACAACAGTGGTGCTCATCATGGCCCACTGATTTACAGAAATTGCAGAACAACTGTTGTGGTGTCTAATGAACTTTTGCAACAAATGACAATTATCCGTTGCATTTTTTCTCTCTTGACAAATAGCACACCATAGTGCGACCCCCATGCTTGGTCCTGTTGGAGCCTCTAGTCTCAGGGGAATTGGCCCCCCTCTGGTGATGTAGTTTTCAAATACAGGACAATGGTCTTTGTCATGCTCCTGGCTCTTACATTTTAGACACTAGAATTCCTCATGCGCCTCTGTCTTAACGTCCTTCTCCTTTTTCAAGCTCAACAATTCCAAGCAGAGGTTCTGCAACTGGGAGTGAATCTGTTGTACCCCAAGGTTGCATCCTACATGGGTGTCAGATGCAACCTTATCATGGTTTCCAGGGCTTCTACCTAAGTTCCTATCTTCTCTTGTGACAAAGCAATCCTTAGGTAGGGTAGAAGTGAGGCTATGAACCACTCGTGGTGCTAACCATATGTGAGTTGCATATTAGCTTCATGGATCACACACTTCAACCTTTGATATAACTCCCAAAACATTTCACCTACCCTCATTGTAATTTCCTTAAATCCAATGACTGACTACGAGTCAGACTTAAGGTTACTAAACTCTTTGTTTAAAGCATCCTTAGTCTCTGCTAGTGTTGCTATAGGATGATCGGCACAATACTTAATATACCACGTCAGTGCACGATCCTGCAGAGAAGTAACTATTTGTGCCTTCTTTATGTTATCATCATTGATCTCCTGCACGGTCCACACAACATTCGTAACAAACTAGAACTGATATGTATCTTCACTCCCTATACGCTTGAAAATTGGCAATTTTATTGACTTTGACATGTTGAATGTCAGTGGTGGTGGTGGAGGTGTGGGTGAAGGTGTATGCTATGGAGGTGAAGGTGGAGGTGAAGTGGATGGATGATTTATCCATATAAAACCCTATTTTATCAGCTAGACAACACTCCATGGTGAGGCATGTACCGTTCCCTCATCATCGCTTGAAGGAGGTCCAATCAACAGGGTATATTCAGAGCCTGCTTTCTCTCAATTTCTAAATAGTTTTCCACTTTGCGCAGCTCCAAACATCAAGGCAATGGAATAACCCATTTCTCAGACAAGAGCATCTTAATCTAGGTATTCAAAGATCTTAGATACTACATCGTCGTCCCTTGAAGAAGCACCACTCTGCTTTGCTATAGCTGACCGAGGTATCAACTACGAACTTTGTAACAAATCGTCCTATAACCCGATCGAGCCAGTGGTCAATAGTGCACGCAATCGTGTATTCAAAGGCTTCTAATCATTGTACCATCTCTGGAGTCCACACTATTGGACTGTTAAGGTTCCACCTTCCTTAGTTGTCTACCAACATAGCTATCCACTCATATAGTTCGATCGAGAAGGTGTTTCATGTATTTCCATATACAAATATCTGTCCAACCACTGCTCTTTTGACATGCGCAGATTCCTGTTCTCCTGTGCCACGAATTTGTGAATTTTTCTATTCAACCAATTCTCAATTTCCTTCTTGGTCAAATTCTAGTGATGCAACATCACACATCTCCTTAAGCAGATCCCGGTCTTGGCAATAGAATCATTTGTTGGCTTAATGGGTCCTAGCCCAGGTTTAGAGTTAAATGTGCCAAACAAAACCCTACATCACTGGCCTTTTAGGCATCAACCCACATAGCGAAGGCTGAAGTCTCACTCGAAGTAGTATGGGGGGATGCTAGAACCAATTTTCCGCATCCAGAGATAAGTGTGATGTCTTTTATTGCCCTAGATCTATCTTCACTCATATTTATAAGCCCCTAGGGCTCGGTACTGCAACTTCCTTTAAACAACCTTGAGACCTTCGAGAAGGTCTATGATAGGTCTTTGCAAACCCTTAATAATTGACTCATCCATTTACATGCATCAGGAAATAAGCCTAGATCTAAGCTCGTGCAGATCTACTTCAATATTTAATAAACATAACATAATGTATTATAATCTTCATGGAAGTACTTAACATGCATTGTGTACAATTATTAAGACTTATCCCATAGAGTCATGCATCAATAGATCAATATTTCATAAAGACATTATTAAATCAAAGTATATATCACAATCATAATTAAACAGAAGTAAACAAATAAAAACGGGAATTCTTTAACAATCTGCTTTATTAATCTTCAATATGGTGTTACAGACTCAGCTGCAAGGTTCTATGCACTCAGTTGTGGACTCTACTTCTAGGCCTCCACACACTCAGCTACGGAGCCTTTCTTCTTCTACCTCCTTGTTCATTACTTGCCCTTTTTCCTCTCTAAGACATAGACCTAGACATAGACATGCCTTATACTCTTTAAGACATGCCTATTTATAGCTTTTTACGAACAATCCCATGGTTCACGGACTAAGGGTGGATCTCAAGACCAACTCAACTTTGACATAGACAAGGGGATAAAAACCATTTGAATCCTAACCATCTATGCGCTCCACATCCATAAATCACACATAATTTACATCTTTTACCAAAATTTACATCAAAACTTGGGTTTTTAACCCCAAAACTGACATAGGCGACCCCATCCCAACACTCAACTACCTATTTTTTGATATCTACCATGTCATTTGACATAGATTTAAGAAAATTTTGTAATCCTTCAAGATTAAAAGTATATTTAGGAGTTTTATTCTTTAGTTCCTCTTTGAAAGTCACTATCTTAAATTTTATCTCTTCTTGAGCAATTTTTTTTCTAAGGAAAGAATGCTTTTTTCTACAACTATTTACTCTTTCATATTATCAATTAAAGTGGATCTATTAGCCCTATCTACCAAAATTGTGATATTAGAAGGAAGAGAAGAAATATACCACTCAATTTGAACATCAACCCCAGGTTTAGAGGTATCTGGAATTTTATTTAACAATTTATTAACCCTAGAATTGAAATATTTGATTTTTTCATTGGGGTTGGCTTTAAGATTGGATAGAACATTGATTAGAGTAGCAGTCGTGCAATCATCACAAAACATAGTCAAATTTTGTTCTTCAAATATATCCCAACTAGTGATAGATGCTGGTGATAATGGGAAATACCACGGACATATAGATCCTTCAAGGGTATATGGGAATAATATTACTACACAGTCTACTTCTACTACTCAATTGAGATTAATGGTGAGCATAAAATTATGGAGATGTTCTTCAGCAGGGAGTCCATCATCAGGATTGAACTTTGGTAACCATCGTTTAGGATTCTTAGGTAGAGGATGGATATATGCTTCCATCTAAATAGATCCAAGACTAGTCCACGGTCTAGCTGCTGGTGGGTTTTGTTGCCTACTTGCCATTACGGGAATTTGAATAGAAAATGTTGTAGTAGTAGAAGAGGTTGATTGTGTGGAATAAGTAGCCCCTAAACTAGTACTACTCGAACTAGCACCTGTTGGTTGGGAATGGGGGATAGGGATGAATGAATTGGTTGGATGAGAAGAAGCTAATGAGGCAGAATGAAATAAAGGTATTTTTGCTGGAGATGAATACAAAATCTCACTAGTGGATGATTGAACTTTAGACTTCTGGGTCTTTCTTTAGTGGGAAGTGTTGAGAAGGTTAATCCTGTCTGTAGACAGAGACGATTCCTCTAGCACAATGAGTGGTTCTAACAACTGAAGGGACAATCAGCTATACATCTTCCTAGATTATTATTTAAAAATAAAACAAGAGAGGAGGCCTAACTTTATTTGATGCTAATCTGATTTCCTTTGTTGAGATCCTTGAACTGCTTGTGTGAAGGCCTTGTTCCTCTTTCTTTCAATGCTTATGTACCCACACGAATGACCAAGAGACAAAAAAGCATGCCAAAACCAATAGCAAATCAAATAATAATCTATTTAGCTGATCAAGGAATGCCAAACAAATACATACACCAACATTTATATTGGGAAGATAAACCAATAGTTGTATTATTATTTAAGGAATAAAGGGGAAGCTTATAGCCATAGCCTTGATGTTGAAAGTCTCTCCTTGAGTGGTAATCCAAGTCTAAGCCAAGAAACTCTCCAACACTCCTTCTCTAAGTCTAATGAATAACCTCTAAGCACAAGCTCAGTATAGGGGTACAAATGGACATAGATCAACCATTTGGGAATGGTAGAGGGAGTTAGACCTCCTCTAAATATAGGATTAGGCCCACATCATAAGGAGGTAGCTCATAGGGATGAGATGAAGAGGTCAAATTAGGAGGATTCAACCTCATCTATGTGAACTCACCTCCAGCTCGCTACTCTAGAAGCTTCTAGATCACGAAGCTTCTCATCCTCTTTGGGAAATTTTCCTTTTTGAGACCATTGAGGGTATGAGAGAGAACATAGAGATTCCATCACTTGCTAAACCAAGTGCAATAAATGATCATCGCAATTTTGAGCTTCATAAGGGAAATTATTCTCATTTTATGGTTTCATGAGCCATTTTTTTAGGGAAAGCTCCAAATATTTTCCAAGAAAAGTTAAAGGAGGGATTTGAGCTGTATACATTGATGAGTATACTGTATAGTGATCATGTTTTAGGAACTTCAAGGTATGTAATAGGGAAGTGCTAGAGGCATGACAAAATACTATGTAATAGATGCCCCCTAAAGCATGAAGGCAAAATCAGAAGTGATGGCTGGAATTCTTTACGAGCTTTTGGCAAGGACAAAGACACACACTATTAGGAGACCTGCAAATCAAGGATGCATATACATATACATATTTGGGATCAATAAATTAATCCATGGTATGGATGTATCCATTCGAATGACGAAGAGTAGATAAAATATCCATGGAATGGATGCAACCATCGAGATAACAAGGATCATCATGAATATAAAGTCTCACAGTATGGTCACATCCATTTTTATAGTAGAAACATGTGTAAAATCATGAATAACATAAAAATCCATGCAGCTTGAGCCATAACAGACATGACTCAGGGTCTTGTGCTCCATCTTGACATGATCAATGTATGAATCCCACCATGCGAATAAATGTGTTGAAGTCAAACATGCTAGAAAACCACCTGATTACTGACCAATGATGTGGACTGTTAACAGGTAGAAAAGAAACCACCAATAATGACAATGGCCCTCAAGGTACAACAATACAATCCATGAATGTAATAATGAAGTTGAGGTCAAACACTCATGGAATGACCTAATTGAAAGCCAACAACGAAGACCTGTCGTCGAATGCAAAGAATTGACCATTAAGGCATGCCAACTCTAAGGTATTGAAAGGGATTTCCTAAGTCATCTTCTTGGATAGTGAGCTAAAGTCGACAGGAAGGGACCCATCGAAGGAGGGCAATGATGAATCCCCCATCATCAACACAAAATAAGGAATAAAGTGGAATGATAATCAGGACTATAGAAATGACTCAAACGTTTAGGTAAATAATTGCAGATTGGATTTCTCTTGAACATATTGGCGACACGACTCCAAAGTGTGGCAACATCTGACTCAACATGGGACTAAAGGTCATGATGACAGAGTGGAATAGTCAAATGAGAGGCAGGAAGGATGACCCAAACCTTGGAGGACAAGTGACTGAGTGAGGATGTCCCAAACCTAACACGAGAGCAGAAGAGTGTCATGTTCAAGAGAGACATGCTGCTTATACAAAGGATGTCTCATTTTCATTTTCCCATACTATTTCTAGTGCGTACTCCAATTATTTTTATCAAAATATTGATGGGGATAACATATGCTTGTTATGTAAGTTCACTCCTTGAATGAATCCATCCTAGTAAGTCTTATGAGCCCTAGCAAGGAGAAGCTCGGTCTTGTCATGGTGACAAGTATTTTGTCGCAAAATTTTAACAGGCCTGATGTAAGAATAACTCTGTATCTTTTTCATGTTTAGAGAGTTTGAAAAAGAGACAGAAAAGAAAATTCCATCATGTCCCTTTTCATAATTTGTCCCTCAAACCTGAAAAGGTAGAAAACAATATCCGAGGGAACCTATTGACCATGTCGACCAAGGTGTACTTTTTTCATAAATAGCCAGTCTCAGCCTAAAAAAGGGGTAAACATATACTGAGGTGACATCAATGCACTTAGTTTAATGAGTTAGAAATGACAAGTACTTGTCAATATTTTCAATTTCAAGAGTCAGAAAAGAGCTGAAAGATGACTCTACGAGGGTTCCTTTTTCGTTTATTTAAGGATTCTAAAAAAGAGATAAAATAAAAATCCTATGGAGAATAAGAAACCCCAATATGGATGTTCTCTAAAATGCCCAATTTAACAAAAATGTTAAGAGGCATTGTAGTAGTGATGTTTCCCATATTACCTTCTGACAAGACTTGATGCACTCGGATGGGTGTCTGAAGTGGAGGTGTAGGAGAATGAGAAACAGATGCTTCAAGACAGGAAGGCATCCCATTGAGGCTAGGGAGGAAGGAAGAACGATGATGTAGACCGTTCCATGGAACCTTTTAGAGAGACATGACCTACACAATACTTTCATAAGTGGGGAATGTCTAGTTCAAGGGATCCGAGAATCCCAAGAACCAAGCCACGGAGATGGCACATAAGTGTCCAAGTTCATACTGAAGATAGTATGCATTTCTAAAGCGCCATTGAAGCTAACACAATTTCTTGATAATTTATCCCTAATGGACTTAGGCATAGCATCGCCAAAAGAGTCCATTTGATATTCAGTAGGGATAATCCAAGGATCCATAGAGCCCTAGATCATATTCACTAAATGAAAATTTGGAGGTGGGAGAGTGAAAGTACCCATTAAAGTAGAGTCATTGAAGACACCTGCTCTCACACTCCCATAAGGAATCTCAGTATATCCCACATAAGGAACATTACCGTTGGACGAACTAGAAGAAAAGAAATATAGTTGATCAACCATGACTACTTTTCCTTCATGAGGAAAAAAAAGTACGTGGAACAAAGAAGACACCACACAGAACATGGCGTGAGTCCAGCTTCGCCCAAGAAGAAGGTTGTAGTTGAGATTGAAATCTACAACTTCTACATCTAACTCAAGAGTCTTGCCTTCTAATGTATTCGGTAAGTTCGTGAGAATAGCGTATGGTCATGAACCTCTGCCATCAAAAGCTTCCAAGTTGTTCGTTGATTGGTTGAGAGGAGGAGAGCCAATGGCTTTCCATCATGAAACTAACATGATGCAAGTCGAGGCACCTTCATCAATAATTGTTCTATGAATCATCTTTCCTTTCATAAGGACCTGTATTAGAAACACAATCTGATGAGGAAGACAACGTACATGATTCTCTAGATCGAAAGTAATTAGACTCTAATCAGAAGGATCGATAAAACTTATAGTAGACAACAATGACTTCCACTGCATTGGACAAAATTGAAGAACCTCCAAGGCAGACATCTCGGAAGGTGCCTGAGCTAAATCCTCAACAATATTATAATGTTACATAGCTCTAGTATTCGGATTAAAATATGCCTTCCAAAGAACACCTTTAGGGGGTGGCCGATGACAGACTCACTGTTAGGGTGCTCGATATGGAGTGGACCAAAAGATGATGGTTAGAAGTAGAAGGAGTATCAACAACTTCTTTCTCCATGGTCTACTTAGATATAGCTTGATAGTCCTTGGTTTGAGTAGCGATAGAGAGAGGTGATGAGCCTTGCATCATGAACACTTGGGAACCTAAGGAAGTAGAAGACTAAGGGTGGTCTACCAATTGGTTCTGCTATGACGGAAAGGGTTCTTTTAAGACAACTAGAATCCCTTTCAATAAGTGACTAACTTCAGATTGTTGGGGACAATCCTTAGTGTAATGATCCTCCTCATAGAGAAGGAAAGGATACTTCAACTTTCCTTGAGAAGTGTCATCAGCAGAAGGTTTAGGAGGGTCCTATTTTGGAGCATCGGATTTGGCCTTACCTTTGCCCTTCTTCTTACCTTTAGAGGAATTATCTGCTACGGTATACTAGACAACATCAAACTCAGAGGTTTTACAAGGGCTGGATGAATTCTTAGAGCGATTATTGGGACCAGTGTTTGAGATTGATTTTTGCTTTGAAGAATCTTTCTTAGGAGTCTGAGACATGGAACCAATCACACCATCAACAGGTGGTGTATCTGGAGACTTCGATGTTATCAGATTCGATGATGGTCTCAGAGGATTAGGTAAAATCTCATATAATCTGCTAGACTTTGAATAGACCACGTCTAAATAATGGGCATGGGCGATAGCTTTCTCTTATATAACACATCCACCCATGGATATGTCCTTAGCAATTTTTCCGACAAAGGCTTTTGTGAACCATTCTATCAACAACTCATCGACAATCTCAAACTTGATGAGGCGACGCCGACATCTCCATTCATGGATATGATTGGAGATGTGGGTTGCAGTATCTTGCTTAAATGACATAAGAAAATGGGTGTTGGTTTCATAACAAACCGACAACTGGAAATGAGTGAGGAAAGCCATAACGAGAGAGTTGAAGTCACTGTAGGTACCTTGAGGCAAATCAATGTACCACTTGGTGACAATACGTGTGCGATTTCTTTGAAAGAGTCAAAGATGGATAGAATCATAGATATATGAATTGGAGGAGCTCTAGAGGTGATATGTAATCACATGGGCTTGCGGATCCTCCCTCGCTTTTCCCTCAAATTTGGGGCAGTTATTCAGAATCTTCGTTGGAACTGGAGGCCAGTACGATGAATGGAGAATGGGATCATTCATGAGCCTCAAAACATCAGGAAACTCTAGTGTAGCCAAGAAAGGGAATTGCGTGTTAAAAGGCATATAGGTCCTTTGAGGATGTTGGACACCTAATCCTCTAGAGGTTGGTGTGGAAGCTGAACAACCAAAGGGAGTCCAAGAGACCACTTGGAATATGAATCCAAGGGTCACACCATGTACTATAAATGTGAATCATGTCAATAATAGATGTACTCTCATGCTTATCATTCATCCTATTTGTCTTCCATGTATGTGTTTAACATGGTATCAGAGCAGGTGTACTCCTTCTCTACTCCAATTTAAGCCACTGGTATTGTGTACTTTCTCTGCATGTCAGTCTTTTTTGTCAGCACTACACCTAAGTGCTCTTCCATTCCTCACTGTGTGCCTATCCATAGCACTCCATTAATTTGTTGTTTGTTATAAAATTGTTGCCTCTCCTTTGCATACTTGTCTCCTCGAAACACTTTCTTCTTTTAGTTATCTACCCTGTGAAGTTGCATACAAACACATTTCACCACCACATTGGCTGCATTCTGAAACTGCTCATTGTTCCACTATTTGAGCTCTACGATACTGTGCAGAGATACAACCCGGTTATCTCAGCTATTCTGCAGCAGCTATCAAGGTTCACTTTTAACATGTTTAATGCATCAATTCCATTGAGGGACGGTTCTATCAATAAACTATTGAGGACTGCTTTCTTTAGGAAAAACATACTTTGTAATATGGTTGAATTACCAAGGGTCCATAAAATTTGGCACATTAATAGAGCCAGGACCTTTTCAATTGTTTGGGAACATAAGGTTTGGCTTGCATTTTATTTATAACTTATGGTGTTTGTCGTTTAAAGATACAAACTATTTCCTCATAGAATTGTGAGATATAAACTGCTTGCTACCTACAATTGTACATTTGAATGAAATCCAAACTCAAAAAAAAAGGGGCACTGTTATCCTAAGATTTAAATTACTTTTTCTCCACAAAGTGTTCATGAATTGTAACCCAAGATAATTGTCATAGTAGAGGATTGTCTCTTAGAACTCCTCATCTCGACTCATGGGATAGGAACTGTTTCTTCTGCAAGGTTATTTTTCTCATAGAAACTCGGTACCGCAAGACACATGGAGGAGTAGAGCGAATGGATCCATAGTTGACTTTGAGCTTTTGGGGGCTTCATTGGTGTGGAGTATTCATACCTTGCTATCAACATAACTTGGGTGCAAGCATGTAGGAGGATCAATTTGATTACCTTGAAGGAGAGTACACGATATAGGAGGAGTAAGAGAGTCAGCATAGCAAAAGGAAGTGGAGAATGTATGTGGGCAAGCTAGAACTGGGCATTTTTAGCATGTCAGCTCTGCCGCATTGCTAAAGCATGTCAACTCTGCATCTGCCATCTCTCACCATATATTGTTATCATAGCTCAATAGCATATTTTGATTTAGATGGCTTTACACCCCTCATGCATGCTTCCATTACATTCAATCCCACTCCAGTCCATATGCCCCTCATACCTTGGCATCAAAGCATTTTTTTGCACCCATATAATGATTCCTTCCCGGTTGTGAAGTTGCTTAATGCACAGTTGAATGCTGCTCCTCCATACAAATGCAATGCCCGTAATCCACAGAGATCCGTAATCCAGAATATTGTCTTTGATCCAGAGGGCTAGAGAAATTATGAAATTTAAAAGGATATTCCGGTATGAAAGCCCACTATTCAAATTGTTTGGCTTCATGCAGAAAAGAATCAGCTGAGCTGATCAGATAAGCTTGTTGTTGACTCCTTAACTGGGTTTGGGGTTTAATGTCATTTATGTTGAAGGGCCTTCCATTCTTTGGCTTTACAACATCTCCATAATCCTAATTATAACATATACCGAGATATAACATATACTCTACTCCTTTATGTTGCTTGTAAGAACTCGAGCATTTTATTCCTAGTTCCATTGATGTTCAAGATACTCTGTGTTAGAGTAATGGTGCCTGATTATTTTTCCTAAAACTAGCTTTGCCCGCATTCCTGCATTGAGAAGTTTCTCAAAGGTGTTCTAATGACCGCCTTCCATGGCGAAATCACCGACAGAGAGGCTGGAGGGATGAAGGGTGTTCTAGGGGCCACCAAAGTCCAACAAGCATTGAACGACCTGAGAATGACCATGTTTAGCAGCATGCATGAGGGGTGTAAAGTCATCTGAATAAAAATATGCTATTGAGCCAGATACTTTTCCCTCCAGTCTTTCCATTCATCTATCAAAATTCCTTCATCAACAACACGAGGAGAAGTGTCTTCTGGAGGTTTCTTGTGCGCCTAAACCATAGCCTCAACTTCAACCAATTACTTCCTGAGCTTTTTTTAGTTTAGGACATTGTCGAGATGAATTCTCTATCATCAAACCCAACCAGAATACAAGGGTTGAATAGATCTTTACCCAGGTTGAATTATTCCAAGTAAAAGGGGAGAGTCTGTGTTGTATTTCTCAAATATTAATGCCCAAAGATTTGGTGATAAGGAGGGAGTGTTTCTACAGTAATTTGAGAGACTGATTTGATGTATGTGCTAAAAAAATGGAATCTGGTTCACAGGGAGCAAAGTTTTGTCCAAAGGGGCATGGGTGGGGTTTTCTTTCTCACTGATTTAAGCCAACAACTATATCTATCTATATATATATATCTATATATACATATATATAATAATAATATTATTGATTGTATGTATATATATATTATATATCTATATAATATATATATATATATATATATATATATATATTATATAATAATATATATATAATTTATAATTATATATTATATTATATATATATATATATATATATTATATATATATTTTATATTTATATATAATATAAATATTATATATATAGCACTGTCAAACCGGGCCTTATTTCTTCCTTAGACTGACTTATTTATGAGCAGAAGATCGAGGAGGATGTGTATTGTTTAGGAGCAGAAGAAGTGATGTAGAATTGTTGTAGTGAAGGAGGAAGAGCCATTCTTGTGTGCACCCAGTTATCACTTGCGTTCTGCTGCAGTTCCAGATGTGTGTGCCTCTTGGATCACTTTTTGTATGCACGTAGCCACATATACATCAGAGACCAAGTTGCTTTCTTACACCTATAACAATTTTTCTTGAGAGAAAGACAAGCTGTTCTCATCTCTGTAGTAGGGTAGCACCCTATCACTACAGATCTACGTTTCCTATTCCCATAGTAGCTCATTCTTGGAACGGGATGAATTGATGTGATTCATGTAGCAGCTTCTTTGGAGTGCCAAGTTGGGTTCAACTAGTCCTATATTATCCCATTCAATAATTGTCCATTGGGATAAATTACCAGGTGTATTCTCTACATTAGTATTATAAAAGTTTGGCATTGCTCTTTGTGCTAGTTTGAAACATTGAAGGTTGCGAACTGAGTTTTATTTATTTTAGATTATTGTTGATGAATTGATTTGACTTATTGAAGTTTAAAAATGACTCAAATTTGAAATTTATTAGAGTTACTAAGAACTCTAATTATGTCAACTACTGATAACATGATCAACATTAGCAAGGAAACTCTTTTTGACATTCAAACTTGCTTACAACATACATAAGAGAAGATTGATTTTTTCATCTTGAATCTCAGCTTCAACAAGATGAGTTACAATAGCATCAACAGCCAGGAAGTGGTCAAATCAGTAACATTGAGGCAAAATCCCATCAGCAACAAATCAATAATGTTGATCTAGTACCCAATGAAAGAGAAGAATTGCATACAGAAGCAAAAGTTCAGTTTGCACTCCCTAAACCCATCAACAGACCTTTGGAAGAGCTTGTCCACAACAAGAACAAAACAAGTCTTGGATATGATAAGGAGGTTTCCTTTCATATTTTATATTACTCAAAGTCCACCTAGTTTCAAAGTGTTGGATTCCTTCATGACAGTTCACCTTCAGTTGTTCCAGATTCTGTTCCTCTTCCACGACAACAACAATAGTTTGTGAAATGCCAACATTGTGACTGAGTTGGCCATATCAAATATCACTATTTTGATCTTCATCCATGTAAGAATTGTCATAAAACTATTCATTCTTCAAACAGATGCTTAGAAAAAAAAGCATACTGCAAGAACAAAGATTCATCTTGGATGGATTGCTTCTTGAAAATGGGCTTCAACAGCCAAGAAGATATTTCTCTCATAGAACAAGATTTGTTCATGAGTATTGAATAGTCTTGTAGTTGAATTTTCTCCATCATCTCACCTTATATCTGACAGGGAGGAAGTGATGGTCATCTACAAGCTTCAAAGCCACATCAAGCGAGCCTGAGCCATAACCTACCATACCAGATTTAGAGTTGTAGCTAGATAAAGATGCCCTTGAGCATGCCTTCAATCGGTGATGCCTCTTCAAAGAATTAGTGACACTTCCTCAAGCAGAATATTTCATCTTCTTGCCAGTTTTGGAAGAGTTCTAGGAATTTCATTAAGCATTCCATAGTTTGTGGTAATCCTTAAACCATCACAGGTTGAGACCTCCCTTTCATGGTTGAATGTTTCCCTCTTCAAAACATCAGGGTCACATCCTCTAGTAGAAGACCTCACTTTCATGCCATATTTGGAAGAGTTCCAGAAATTGCACTAAGCATTCGAGTGTTGGCGGTCATCCTTAAAACACCTCCCTTATACCAACATTTCAGAGAGCACATTCAACCTACTGCTGCCATGCATATTTTTACACATTTTGTATTACAACTCTCTTCTTGGACTCATACATACCCCTTCGCATTAAGGGGGGTATTTTTAGACACCTAATCCTCTAAGGGTTGGTGTGGAAGCTGAACATCCAAAGGGAGTCCAAGAGACCACTTGGAATATGAATCCAAGGGTCACACCATGTACTATAAATGTATATCATGTCAATAATAGATGTACTCTCATGCTTATCATTCATCCAATGTGTCTTCCATGTATGTGTTTAATAGATGAGACCCAAACTACGGAGTCCATCCTTGTTGGTAAAGATTGTTTTGGGAAGTTTTAGTGTTTATGGATAAACGCCTAAGTCTAGAACAACAGTGCAAAGCATTCTCTACTTTTTCTATAACCAATAGATTAAATAAGATAGTAAATAAGCCTACCTGAAGCTTTCGCTTACTCCTTATCTCCCTTGACCAATTCTGTCACTCCTTTCCATACTTAATCTACTTGAAAAGTACCTACACACAGACAGAAGACAAAAATCGATAAAAGCATATGATAATGATCTATTGATTAAACATAAAATGGAATCAAGTGCATAATACACATATGAAAGCATCAATAAACAATACAAACATGTGGAAAAAGCTCTGAACACTTTATTAGTAAAAGGAAGAGTTACAACCCAATTTTCTTGATTCAGTGTCACTCCTCCATTTCAATCCCATCCTCTCCTCATAACAAGAAAGACATTTTGACATCATTACAATACTTTAAACCAACTCAAGTCTCATACTAACAACATCTCCCTATAATTCAATCATTTCAAGAACCTGATCAGTTAGATGAGTGGTATTTTGATAGGTGAATGAAGGAAGTTATTCCATAAATGGTGACAATGAATGCCCTCCCAAACTTAGGATTTAGTTCCATGGAGGAAGGGATAAAGGGATTGATGTTCCTCAACTTCCTCCCTCATCTAATTTCGAGCCCAAAGGAGTGGATAGCCTTGGGAAATTTCTAGAAGCATCCTATGGATAAGAATATTCCAAATCCCAATGCATATTTTGCTCAAATTCGCCAAGCGTAGGCCAAAGAGGGCTCAAGTGTGCTGCAATGCACTCTGGCAGTGTGCTGGGCTGCACTACAGTGCACCCTGATAAAGACCTACCTACGATGATCTTCTTAGAAAAAGTTTCTAGATGATTTCAATCATGGAATATCTTGGGAAGGAGGCATTCTGATGGTTGACATCATTAGGGCATGTAACAACTAAACTAGGGTTTGATGGGTCCTAATAGTACTTATCAATAATTTGGGGTTGATGTGCCCAAATGGATCTCTAACAGTTTCCCCCTACAACATGAAGTCATAAATATGTAGGTCAAGTGAAATACTTTACTATGTGGAGAGGAGGTTTCAAAGTTGAAGGTGACCTGCATCAATTACAATACATATATCATGATAATTTTATTTTTTATCATGAACTTGCTGAGGGAATGCATACCCATGCTCAGCTTATAAACTTTCATTACATGTACAAATATAGTCATCTATAGATATAGACCCATGAATGGATGACCATGAATATAAGGCCATTGTACATTTTATTTAGTACTCTTGAAAGCAGCCTGGGTGGATGAAACTAGATCCGCGGTCTTCAATCTCGTTCAATATTTCACTCAAGTACAAGTCTAACCATGTGAATAGATGATCTGAAGTCAAACATGGGAAGACATCGTGTGATTACCAGCCAATGATTTAAGCCGTTAACAGATGTGAGAGGAATCACCGATAATGATAATGACCCTCAAGGTACTATAGTACATTTTGCATGGCGTGAATAAATTATTTGATGTCGAACACCATACAAAGTGTTTTGATCGAAGGCTAGTGATGTAAACCTATCGCCGGAAGTGAGAAACCTACCATTGACGTATGCAAGCCTAAAGGTACTGAAGGGGTGTTTCTAAATCAACTTCTTGGATAATGTGCTGATGTCGACAAGAAGTGACTCATCATAGGAGGGCCTTGATGTATCCCATAGAAATGACACGAAACAAGTATAGTGATTTTTAGAGATGGGATTTGACTGATGAAACAAGGTTCAGGAATGGAAATCATGAAAATGAAGGTTTACAGTATTGCAAAGGATGAAGTTTGAATTGAATGACTTGAACATGTCAATGACACTAAAATGAATTGGTAGTATTGACCCAAAACAAAGTAATGGATGGTACGATAGACCAACAGTGTGATACCATCAAGCTGAATGCCCCAACCCACATAGTCACAATGATGAGGTGAAAGTGTCATGTTCAAGAGCGACTTGCTACCATAAAGTATTCTCCCCTTTTTCCCATTTTCCCCAGTCATTGCTGACCACTACCTCTTTATTTTTATCAAGCTTGAGGAGGATAACATATGCTTGTTGTATAATTCCACGCTTTGGGTGAATCCATTGCTATTTGATGTTTTAACGAGTCTAGCGAAGGTGAAACTCAGTCTTGTCTAGATGGACAAGTTTGTCGCTATTTGATGTTTGTAATGATTTTAACGACAAATATAACTCAGTCCTTTTCATGTTTAGGGAGTTTGGAAAGGTACAAAAGGAAAACTCCACGAGTTACTTTTTGTAAGTTAATCTCTTAAGTCTAAAAAAGCGTAAAATAATACAAGAGAGATATCTTTTCCAATCCGTTAATGAGCTGGAAAGGAGAAGCACTCAAAAATCTTTTCATATTTAGAGAGTCTGAAAAGAGCTTAAAGAAGACTCTACTTTGAGGAAAGAGTGGTGTCTAGGATAGCAACTAGTTTTGGTGATGTTGGAACTTCTCAAAACATGTTGATTTATGTGAAGAGGCTGGCTAATAAGACCACTCATTGCAATTGTTCCTCAAAAAGGGTAAAACAACCAAGTGAAAGCGTATGATTGGCCAAAGAGATGGTGGCGATGGGATGAAAACAACCAAGGCTCATCTGACGAAAGAGGTTGATAGAATGGAAATCATGAGGGTTAAAAATGGAAATGGGTTCATTTTTAGACAAGCTTGAACCATAGGGAACTATGCTTGGATTCAATTTCATGTTTACACAAGATTGAAATGAAAAACTATGATTGGAAATGGTTTACATGCCCCCAACGTGATGAAGGGGAGAGTCTCCTGTAACTAGATGGAAGTCGTTGCGGTGAAGTAGGATAGTTATCCAACACCTTTTTGGCTTCATCCAGATAGGGAAAAAGGTGAATGGGGTGATTCCATTCACATAACCTATAGGGAAACTTAACTTTACCACTAGGTGCATGCCCCCGAAGCTTCATTACATTCACCTAAGTAGACTACTCATGGCTATCAGGTGGATGGAATGAACGTTCATATACAATACCAAGTGAAAGACTCGACTGGGATTTTACGTGATCTAATAAAAGACACGACTTTGAACTTGGGACCTTGTTACATTTTTTAGTGAGCTTGACACAAGACAAGGAACTCTACTAATATTCCTTGTTTCATTTTTTAACGAGCTTGACACAAGACAAGGAACTATGCTCATACTCCTTGTTTCATTTTTTAACGAGGTTGACACAAGACAAGGAACTATCCTCATCTTGTTTCATTTTTTAATGAGGTTGACACAAGACCATGAACTATCCTCATGGGCCTGTTTCATTTTTTAATGAGGTTGAAGGGATAAAAGAACTATCTGTTATACGGGAATAGTGTCCACACGGATGCTGCTATTCCCACTAAGATGGGTGGCTATCTTAGAAACAAACAATCAAAGTCTATTATTGATTCCTTTTATGAAAATAGATGAGAGGAGAGCCAAGAGGGCCAACCTGAGTCTTGTGCTCGATTCCCTCTCCTTCTTGATAGAGTTTTGCTGCTCGCTCTTTGTCTGCTCAGCTTCAAAAGGACCTGTAGAATCACAACAACATACTACTATGCAAGAAACAAGGATCTAAATTCATAAATAATGCAGGATCAGATGTACATTAGCCATATAAAAGCATATATAAGCAAGTAAACCAGAATATGGAAGGAAACAAGAATAACTTTATTCAGATAAAGTAGCAAGAGGATTACAACCATGAGCAGCTCTGACCCAACATCATCCTCCAGCTAATAAGCCCTTCTTTCACCTCAAGCAAAGCAAAATCACCCAACACTGTGAATATACACCAAAATACCAATAGCACTTCTCTATAAGTTACAAAATTCTAGCCTTTGGATCTCTGTGAAGAAGGATCCATATATAGATGATTACAGAGAGGTGAGTCATCTTTTGGGATCCTGATTAGTATCTTCTCTCTGATAGTTCCTGCTTCCACTTGGAGAATGAAGATCTATTACTCATCCCTGGTCGAAAATGGAGTGGCAAGTGTCAGAGGGGAAGCTTCTAGAAGATTCCATGATCTTCCACCTCGCATTTTGGTCCATGCCATTTTTCCATTCCCGACCATTGCACCCTACAGAGGAGCAAAACAATATGCATCACACCCTGTACATTGGGAAGGTGATATGCATCGCACCCCCTGCATGGAGCTTTCAGTATGGTCCAGTTTTGACCATTTATGAGCAATGTTCAGTGGAGAACTTCTGGGAGATGATTTAATCAGTTGACCTTGTTCCTTTAGGCATTGAAGCAACCCTTTTAGGGACTTAAGAGCCCTCAATTTATGGACATTTTTGATTGGGGTTGAAGTGCCCAAAAATGTCTATAACAGTTTCCCCCTAAAGCATGAGGTCATTAATCGTTTTTGATGTTAGGTGAAATGCTTTACTATGAGGATCTGAAGTTTTTTTGAGCTGGGAGGTGACCTGTAATAAGATACAATACAATACATTATTTGACAACATTTTTTCATGATCTAGCTGAGGCTGGCATTCCCATGCTCAACTTTATAAACTCATTTTCATGTACATAGGACAGACGATCGTCTGTGTGATAGACTGATGATATGGACACATCATCCTTTGATTTGGATGATCATCTGTTCAAGAATGATGTACACTTGATGTTTTTATATTCCTGAATATATCGCAGCCCGGATGGATGAAACTAGATTTGAGGTCTTCAAACTCGGCTAATATTCACTCGGAGTACAAGTCGATCCATGTGAAAAATGTTTTGGAGTTGAACATGGAATGACATCGCCTGATTACCAGCCAATGATGTAAGTTGTTAACAGGCGCGAGAGGAATCACCAATAATGATAATGACCCTCAAGGTACTACAGTACAATTTACGTGGTGTGAGAAAGAGACTTGGCATCGAACACCATGCAAAATCTCTCGATCGAAGGCCATTGATGTAAACCTATCACCAAAAGTGAGAAACTTGCCATTAAGGCATGCAAGCTTCAAAGTACTGAAAGGGTTGTTCCTAATTCAACTTCTTGGATAATGAGCTGATGTCGACAAGAAGCAACCTGTCATAGGAGGGACTTAATGAATCCCACATCAACAACACGGAACGAAGCAAATGATTTTGGAGGTGAAAACAAACTGACGATATGGGGCTCAGGGTGGCGGTCATGAAGGAATGAAGCATGAATGTATTGCAGTGGGTGAGACTTAGGTGAATTGTCTGAATGACTTCTCTTGAACATATCAGTGACACTGATAATGGATTGGTAGCGTTAACCCCAGAGATGGATGGTGTGATGGACCAATGGTGAAGACGAGTGAACGGAACAACCCAACCCGGCATGGATGCGGAAGGAAAGTGTCATGTTCAAGAGCGACTTGCTACCAATAAAGTTTCTTCTTTTTTTCTTCCCAATTTTCCCCAGTCATTGCTGACCAGTACCTCTTTATTTTTGTCAAGCTTGAGGAGGATAACATATTCTTTTTCTATAATCTACCCTTCGAGCAAACCTGTCACTATATTTTAGCGAGCCTAGCGACAGTGAAACTCGTTCTCGTCTATTTGGATGAGTTTCTTGCTATTCGGTTTTAACGAGTTTAATGAAAAAGATAACGCAGTCCCTTTCAATTTTAGAGAGTCTGAAAGAAACAGAAAGGAGACTCCAACGATTCTTTTTCGTCATATAACCCCTTAAGTCCGAAAAAGCGTAAAATAATACAAAAGGGATGAATTTTCGATAGTTTTAACGAGCCGAACAAGACAAGCGCTTGATCTTTTTGTGTAATAATCCCTCAGGTCCAAAAAGATTAAAATCGAGAGGAGGGATAGCACTTCCAATGACTTTAATGAGTCGAAGAGGCCAGTCGCTCGGCAATCTTTTCATATTTTACGAGTCAGTTGAAAAGAGCTTAAAGAAGAATTATTTTTGAGGAACGAGTGACGGTTTTAGGTAGCAGCTAATTCCAGGTAAGATTTGGAATTTCCCCATCACGGTAGTGTCACAAGGATGCCTAATAGAATCACTCTTCGCATATGTTCCTCGAAGGGGTAAACAATCATATGGGGGTGAATGATCGGATAAAAACAGAGTGGAGGTGATGATGAGAACACGACCAAGGCTCAAAAGCTGGCGATAAGGCATTCACAATGGTTATTTACCAGTTCACTTGTTAATGAGCTTAAACGCTGGGGGAAACATTTGCTCATGACTTATGTTTATTTTTTAACAAGCTTGAATTATGCACTAAAACTGCTCGTGGCTGGTTTATTTTTTAATGAGCTTGAACCCTGCGGTAACACTGCTCGCCAGTCGTATGATAAAAATGTCTCATTCAAGATGCTATTTTGAAAGGGCTTACATCTTTAAAGCTTTGCCCCGAATCCTTTCTTTATGCAAGCTAGGAAACGACTAGCCTTACGGGTTTAAAGGGTTAGAGGTCCTACAAATTTAAAAAAATAAATAGTCGCTCTTCGCTTGCATGGGGAAAGGTTTGCATGCCCCCATGTATAGGGAAAAATTCCCAGGTTACCATGAAAGTTCCATCCGCATAGCAGACAGAAAGCTCCCTTGGCGATGTCTACCGAAATAGACAAAGGGGAGTGGCATAGAGATACTCCACTCACATAACTTTAACGAAGGTATCTTATTCCAGCCTGATCCCATTTTCCTGTAAGGACGGGTTTTTCAAGCTAGTCATATATCCTCTGTGGAAACCTACTCTATACCCAAGGTTTTCCTGCCGAAATAGACCAGGTTGCATGCCCCCTGGGTTTCAGTCACATCCTCCTGAATCGCTCGCGCTCATCAGGTGGACGGACTGGGGATTGATGAGACATTCCTTGCGTGAAGAGACCATTTAGGGATGACATTTGACTATTTGCGATGTGTGAACTGGGGAATGACGTTTGTTCTACGAGCTTGACCATTTTGCCTTCGTGCGGAAAACACATTACTCTAAAGAGTGAGGAGACGATGGCTCCCATGCAATAAATATAGTCACATCCAAGGAGTAGATTATAATCCAAAAGTCCTTGAACTACCATAATATTCATGTGAACAGTTTTCCTTCTCAAAGTAATGGGAACATTTGGAAAGATCCCTAAAGGTCGAATGGTTCCTTTGTTGAAGCCTGTCAGATTTCTCATTTCACCAAAAACGATGAAAAACCAAGCGCTTTCCAAGAAATTGAGGAAAGGATACTCACAAAAGCCCCTTCATCAATGATGGTACCAACCATAACCATTCTGTAAGCTTGTACAATAATTCTGAATGGTACACTAGCTGGTAAACGGGGTATGCCTAATAGATTCCAGTCAAAGAAAACCACTAGGTTGCTTGGTGGTGGGACCGAATAGACGGCCGGATAGGACTCTGATGAACTTCCTTCCTACGATAAAGGAACGGGAGGACTGCCCCCAAGCCCATCAGAGTCGGTGTTGATGAAAAGAATTTGAACAGTGTCATTCTCTTTCTCTTCAGTGACGGTATCATTCGAAGATGAACACTCTGAAGGCAAGACCGGGTCAACTGCCATATCGACCCTTTGAATTTCGTCTGGTATGGATTCAGAAGGTTCATTTTCAATGATAGACACTTCGGCCGACCACAAGGACAGGCCAGCCGGATTTTCAACCAGTGGAGGAATCGGCAAGAGTTTTTGATATCCAGGAGGAAGCCGTAACGGTGAAACAGGACGATCATCCAAAACTCTTTTAGCCGCATCAAGGAAGGGACAACAGTGGACGGCGTGATCGCCTTCACACAACTTACAAAATATAGGATTCCTTCTCTATCCAGGTGCTTCACTTTCACTGGTTGACGGTGAGCATTCAACATGATCGCCAGAGGTTGACGCCACCGGATGGTGAAAACGAGGAGACCAGTCCCTTAAGATCCAAGGGATGCAGGGACAATATCAGTGATAGTGGTCTCCATTGCAAATGACACAAGGAGAATTAGGTTTCGACGGTGCAGTGTGAGGATTTTCGCTAGACGACGCTTGGATGCCCCCTTTCGATTTTGGTTCCTTTTTCTTCTTTTCCTTTTTCTCTTTCTACTTCTTTTTCTCAGTTACTTGACTTTTACCTTTATCGGCTTTATCAAACGAAGAGGAAGGAGGAGAAGGAGAATCAGACGAAGTAGAAGGTTGGGAGGAAACTCTAGTGTCATCTAGTTGCTGACTAGACTGTTAAGGAATTACAGGATTCTAAACGACAGAGGTAGAGAAGAGCCAGAAAGGCAAACCAATTGTCAACCCTAGAAGTGACAAAGTGGCCATATGGAGTGCACTAACATCTCCCCAAGAGGAGAAGGGACTGGGATTTCCTCCAAGGGGAAATCCTTGGTTGATAGACTCCATTTTCTCAACCTAAAGAATAATGGGGGAATTTGTGATGTTATTCTGATCAAAATAAATTTTAGACGCTTTGACATAACTTGTTTTTTCAATTTTAAAGAGTCAAGAAAAAATAAAAGATGACTCTAGTCGCCTTCGATTTTTATTGAGCCTGAAGTGACAAGCGCTCAAAGGACCTTTTCCTTTAAGGAGTCTGAAAAAGAGAAAAATGGAATGTTGGCATTATGGTTCTGGTATAATTATATGTTTCAGATGTTGTACTTGATGGTAACACCCATGGCATGGCTCTCATTTTTGATGAAAATAAAGAAGTACGCAGGAGAACAGTTCAGGAGGTGCGTACCTGCAGGTATACCGTGCAAGGACCGCG
>APFE030302484.1:27808-39009 GCA_000404065.3 Pinus taeda
ATTTTTTTTAATACAAATCAAAATAATTAACTAAATATAAATATATATTTTTCTCTCTTTTGTAAGTCAAAATTTTCATTTATATGGAAAAATTACATTGTTGTCCACTTATTAGCAAAATTCTACCGACCTCACTTTTACCATATTTGTTGGCTAGTGGAAAATTTCGAAAAACGATTACACTGAGCCAAAAACATTTTATAGTCCAGGAGAGGAATTCAATACTAGCAAACCATCAAGATCAAGATATAATAGATTTCCATTAAAACTTAGATAAAGCTACAAGGGCAGGATTCTCCGTCCTAGCACCATGAGGAGGTGGCGACTGAAATGCACAATGAACATCTTTATCCATATTGCCTAAGCAGCCATCTAAATGTTCCAAGATTTCTTGCATGAACCATTGGTTTCTTTGGAGATGGGCCAGGGTGTCTTGCATGTTCCATTGGTTCCTTTAGAGGTCATTCATGAAAAACTAAGTGCATTTCGGTCATGATGCCTTGCCTTTAGGAGTTGCTCCATTAATTTTTTAGGGGCCAATGATCTAAGATCCTGGTCGTAACCCCAGAGCGTGAACCACAATTAACCCTCAAAATGAATTGAAATAAATGAAAAAGACTATAAGACCAAAATTTAGAGTGAAATACAAGACCCAGGGAATTAACCAATGTTGTAGGTCCCCAGTCCACCAGTGTGGCTAGAATGAGAATAACAACCCCCCTCCTCTCAGACATGTACTTAACTGCTATAGGGGATACCATGAACATGATGTGCTAGGGGTTGGTGCACTAAGATCCTAGTCGTAACCCTTAAGCATGAACCACTGACTAACCCCCAAAACGAATTGCAAAAAGCTAAACAAATCACAAAGACCAACATCCAAGGTAAAACACAAGACGGAACCTACCCTAGAGGTGAATCAATGTACCAGGATAACAAAGATTAAGAGCAACGCTAGCCAATGAGCCCAAATTACCTCAAGTAATAGTTGAATTTGAAGGGAAGAGATTTGATGTAGGACCACGTGAGGACCACAATTTGTTGAAGAATTCCATTTCTATCTCCCTTTGACCTCAACAACTCCCTGGACGTTGAGGCTTGTTCAGAACCAAGATCCAAATCTTTACCAACAAGCCCTTGCCATCAATTGATTCACATGAAAGACAGGAAATGTCGTAGGCAATTTTCATCCTAGAACTTCAAGACCAAGCTTATAGGTCCTCCATGTGATCGACCCTTCCACCTCTCATTACACCAGACCACTAGCATTAATAGGCAACCATAGATAAAAATCACAAGACATTGAGCGAGTTCCATCATGAGTTAAGAGGTATGATCACACATTTGATGCATGGGGGGAGCACACCGCATCACCCCCGGCCATTATGGGCCTTATGATTTGGTGGGGTGGATGACTCCCCCTCCAACCCCACTAATGCTTTAGTCATCCACTACCATTGGGGTACAACTATCTTTTGCTAAAATAATATAAAGTTGTTCAATGCCTTCAAATGCATTTTGGGGGTAGGGGGGAGGGCGACATAGGGAGTATCTAGGTCACTTATTTGACTTCCTCAATTGGCCAAAAATTTACTTCATTTCTTATCATTCAGAAATGAGAGGTAACTACATAAGGAAGGATCAAAAGAAAATCTGAACTAGGGAAGCCAATAGTTCTAGTATCAAGAGGCTTAACCAGTTTGGTGAGAGGAGTTCCATATATAAGCTTATGAGAAATGGCGATGACTAGTTGTGAATCCCTGTCAGCTTGAAGGTTTGAATATCCAAGTTCTATTGTAGTCTACAGACCCCTCTCAAGGTTTAAGAATTCAACCACATTATTACTATTTGTGTCACAGTTTCACACATACAACCTCAGTATTTCCCATCTAATCTTTGAATATGCCGCTAAAAACTCCCTCACTTGGGTTACCCTCGGAAGCCCTGTTAAAATCAAATTTGAGGAAGCCCTAAGGGTGAGAGTAAAATGTGATCGAGAGCAGTTTGGAGGGTTGATGGGCCAAGATCTTCCAAGTGCTAGTATGGATGGAGTGATTTCCATTAGATTCAATATATAGACATCTTGCGGAAATAAGTTTTAGTCCTTCGAAGACCGAGATTCACTAAGGAATGTATCCTTGATATATCATTTTAAAATATGCCAAATTATGTCGTCGAATGCCTACTTGTCCCAAAATATCCTCCAGTACACTCCTTCCACACTACCCATAGGGAAAATCCTAAGGACAAGATATAGGCTTTGCTTACCATTGGGTTGTTGAAAAAGGACAAGCACTTGCTCTTCAGAGTCTCCTATATATTATTATGGGATTGATCCAAATGCCCCAATAATTGAAGGATCCAATGTCAAATCTTCTCTATGAAAGGACACAAATTTAGGATGTGTTTCAATGTTTCCTCCTACCCTCAACATAAATAACAAATAGATGAGCCTCAGAACCCTTCTTTCAGATATGATCCCAAGTGAGGAGCTTTCTTCCACCAATAAGCCATAGGAAATGGGAGACTTTTGGCCACCAATCGAGTGTATAGGTACGACGCCATAAGGGTTCTCTTGGGAGGTCATGATGGCTTGCCAAAATAGAGTATGGTTCCTTAAGGGTCAACATCCCTCAAGGTATGTATCCCTAGCGAAGTTTATTAGAATCCTGAGCTATTTGTAGCTTCCACTCTTTTAGTTCTTGGTCGAGTAGAGGCCACGAGTTAAGTGTTTTATTATTCAATCAGTCCAGTTGGGTTTTCCATCCCTACCATTTAAAAGGGGGTTGTATTCTTTCCTTCAATCCTTCACCATTTTAGCTCCTTATTCTTGAGTGTAATCCTTCAATTATCTTAGTTCAATATAGGTTCCTAGGCTTGGTATTTGTTGCCATGCTTCCTCCCAAAATAGGGTTGTTCTACAATTTTGGAATTCCCATAAAGCATGGTCTTGGATCAAGCTCTGAATTTCCTATGTTAGATTCCAAAGGATGATCCTTATGGGAAGATCCTGGCTCGAAGCTTTCCATCTTGAGAATCCTATTGATAATTTTTTCCTCATATTTCCTTCCAGGTTTCCTAACACCCTTGTAGGCAATGCACCATATCTTCGCTCCCAGAGCCCTGTTTAAATTTTCCAAATCCCTTACACCTAGACCATCCTCTAGTTTGGGTAAGAACAACTTTTCCCACACAACCAATGCCCACTTCTTAGCTTGCTTTGTTCCTCACCACAAGAAGTCCTTGAATTTAGATGTGATAGCTTTGTAAATAATTTTTGTTGTTGGGAGAATCGAATGTTGATAAATAGGAAATGCTTGTAGAATTGATTGACCAAGACCACCCTACCTGTCAAGTTCAATGAAAAAATTTCCAATTCTCCAATCGATCAAATATCTTTTGAAGAATGTTTTGCAAACAGGAGGTCAACAACAAGTTGGCCACCAATAGAACACCGTAATAATGGCCAAGGAGACTCTTAATATAGAAATCTATGATCCTCGCTAAATGAATTTGAACATGCTTACTGGTATTAAAAAATTAAAAGTCTGGATTTCTCCCCATTGATCAAAGTTATTGAAGCCTCAATAAAATTATGCAGGGTGGTTTTGAGGGCTCTAACTTCACGGAGGCTTCGATGAATTGCTAATGCATAATTTCCATATCCAAAACAAATAGGTGGATGCGTTTTAAGGATCCTTGAGCCAAGGAAGCTTTAATGTATCTACCAATATCTTCAAAAGCCAAGATAAATAGGAAAGGGGAAAGAGGATTTCCTTGCATCAGACATTGCAATGACCTAAAAGTCTTGGAGGGTGATACATTGATGATAATAGAGAAGAAAGGAATGGAAAGGAGGGTCTTAATATAGGCTATCCAAGGGGGGGAGAAGCCACAGGTTGAAAGAACACAAAGAAGGTATTCCCAATTAACTCTATCACATGCCTAAGATAGGTATAGTTTGATAAACATCCTTGTCTTTTTTTGTTTCTTAAGGGAGTGAATAAATTCATGGGTTGTGACTATCCCATCCAGGAATTGGCATCCCTCAACAAAACTAGTTTTCTCTGAAGAGATAAGCTACTTGATAAGGGTTTAAGGCATTTAACAATCACTGTGGATATAATATTATAAATGACATTGCATAGTGTTATTGGCCTGAAGCCACTAATATCCTTAGATTTTCCATTCTTAAGAACAAACATATTGAAAGTAGAATTATGGTGGGACCATACCTAATTAAGCTGATGGGATTCCTTGAACAGGGAATGTACCTCTACACCAAGGAAGGGCCAAAATGCCTTGAAGAAATCCACTATGAATTCATTTGGGCTAGATGCCTTATTAGGACAATCCATCATAATCTCCTCAACCTTGGAAAATGAGATATTCCTTCGTAAAGATTCATTCTACTCAGGGGTGATGAGTCTTTAGCTGTGAATTATAATAAAATTTATTGCATGAATTCCATTTGATTCATTTTTTGTGAGCATTCCCTGGAAGAATGCTATCAACTCATCCTCTATTTCCTCATTATGTAGGAGGTCCTACCCCCCTCACATTGTCAATCAGAAAATGTGATTGTGTTGGCCATGCTTGATTAGTTCCTTATGGAAAATTTTCATGTTTTTCTCCCCCTCTCTAATCCATTAGACTATGGATTTCTATCTCCACAATGTGTAGAAATTATGGTGTAGATTTGGAACTTCTTATGAGGTTTTAATCAAAATCACAAGACAAAAACATACTCTGTTGCTATGCGGAATTTAATTCATAATTTAGAACATCAATCACAAACATGCAATGAGAAATTAAACACTTACACACAATATTTTTTTTCTTGGAAAGGTAATCTGCTAAAAACCCCAAAACCTGCTTGCATTAATCTTATGAATAGATATGTATTACAATTGCTTTTCTCAACTGAGCATAATGTACAAGTGAATAACCCATCTCTCAACTCACTGAGAATATTTGACCTAAAATTACTCAAAATTTTCCTCTTCTTGAGCCCCTATTTCCTTCTGCAATTCCTTGAGAAATTAGGCCCCTATTATTTAGGAATTTCTCCAAAATGGATTGCGCAATTCCCAAGGTTGATCATTTGACTGCATGCAACACCTGTACACTCAAGACTAGTATAAAATTGATGTTACACTATCTTGGAATCTTCACCATAGTTATGGAACTCAAATTCTCTTCATGTGATAGTTATTTTTGGATGATTCATCAGTTAACTAGATGATCAATGAGTTAGAGTAAAGTCCCACTACACAACTGACCTTCCACTAGTTCATCCAACAGTTGGAACTAGTTTAACTAAAAACAACTTGAGATTGATTTCTACAAATTAACAATCACATTTGCCTAACTAAACTCTAACTCCTCCACCTCAAATTTACTAAGTAAATTGGGTGACAGAAGCCATGTCACATAGTTAACTGCATCCAAGTTGTCTTCTGATGTGGAAATTTGATTTTTCTCAATTTAATAAAGGAAAAATCAAATTGAGAATATATTGTTGCATTTTTAAACACTCCCTCTCAGCAAGAAAGGGATTATAAACCACTGCTATCCTTCACCTGTGGAATTCAAACTTCCCTCTTGACAAATCCTTTGTCAAAATGTCAACATCTTGTTCCTCTGACGGAATGTAGTGTAGCAAAATTATTCTCTTATGTATACAGTCCCGTAAATAGTGATATTGGATATATATGTGCTAGGTTCAATCATGAAATACAATATTATCAAAGATCTTGATGCAAATTTGATTATCATAGTAGATCACAGCTAGATCCATCATATGACCAAATAGTCTAATAAGTATCTTATCCAGATCACATCACATGTTGCTTTACTAGAAGCCATGTATTCTACTTCTGCCAAGCTACAGAGCCAACACTGAAAATTAAAATTGATGTACTCTTTCAATCTGATGGAGTCCCCACCCAATCTGCATTTGTGAAGCCACACAAATTCACTCCCTCTACCTATTTGTACCATAGTCCAAACTTGGTAGTGGCTTTGAGATACAGTAAAACATGCTTAGATGCCTTCCAAAATAATTTGGCTAGCCTAACCATAGCTTGGCTCAGCTAGTTGACTACATAACACATATCTGGTTGTGTGTTCACAAGATACACTAGTGAACCCACTACTTGCCGATAAATGGTATCATCCACTTCTTCACTTGAAGTGGCATCCTCCTTCCTCTAGTTGGTCGCTAGTGGTGTCTCCATGGGTTTACAAATCTCTGTGTGGAATCTCTGTAGTATATCATTTGCATACTTTCCTTGAGACAAAAATAGTTCCCCTTCACCTTGCCATATTCTAACTCGAGGAAGTAGTGCATGAGACCCATTTCCTTCATTTTAAATTCCCTTGTGAGGTCCTCCTTGCAAGATCTGATCAGCTGCTTATCACCAATTAATATCAAATCATCAACATATAAGAAAATAATAAGAAATTTAAATTTTACCAAGATGTGATAGAGGTTTGCATCCACTTCACTTTTGATGAAGCCCAAATTGGTGAGATAGCTATCGATCCCGGTATACCAAGCACAAGGTGCTTGCTTGAGATCGTACACCACTTGCTTGAGTCTGTACACATGAGACTCCTAATCAAATGTCTCAAAACCTTCTGGTTGCTTGATGTACACCTCCTCCTCAATAACCCGATCGAGGAATGTTGTTTTTACATCCATCTGGTGGATTTTCCACCCCATCTATGGTACCAGTGAAAGAATTGATCTAATGGATGAGTACCTTGCTACAGGAGCAAAGGTCTCTTCATAGTCAATTCCCTCAACATGAGAGTACCCCTTGGCCACAATGTTCTCTTTGTACTTCTCTATAATTTCATCTACTTCCTGCTTCACCTTGAAGATACATCTCAAACCTACTACTAATTTATCTGCTGGTCTTGGGACCACTTCCCAAACACTTTTTTTTATAATGAATTCATATTCACCATTGCATCGACCCATACAGGTTGATCTACTGCTTCCTCTAAAGAGGATGGCTCTGACTCTACAATCTCAATCATTAGATCTTGTAGCTAGTGTACCGTTCATGTGAACTTCTCTACCTGTGAAATTTTTGAAGGAGCTCCCATATTCTCCCTTGCATCCTACGCAAGTCTACTAGCTTCCCTAGTTCTTTTCCTGCCTTCTCTAGATGGTTCTGCTTGAGTGGATGTCTCCACTCTATGTTCCTTAATTTGTGGATTCTCCACAACTTCTTGAGGCTCCTCCTTTGGAGCTAAAATCTCCTCTTTTAATGGGATCTGAAGTTCCCTCTCAAGAGAGCACCACACCACTTTCTCCTCGTTAAACTTTACATCCCTTCACACAAATGTCATTATAATGGATGCCAAGTACACATGGTAGTTGTGAGGAGTTTTTGTGTAACCCATAAATACCCCTAACTCTACTGTCAACTCAAGCTTATTCCTTAATTCTTTGGAGACATGGTAGTAAAAATAGGCTCCAAAAATCCTGAAGTATGATACATCCAACTTCCTCCCGTAGAAAGCCTCCTCCGGTGTAATCGCACCAAGAATCCGATGAGGACTCCAGATCTACAAGTAGACTGTTGTGTTGCACATATCATCCCACAAATACAGTGCTAGGCCTTTGTCATGCCACATTTCCCTCGCTGCTCCCGCAATGCTACATTTCTTTCTCCCAACCAACCCATTTTACTGTGGGTTATGGAGTGTTTTCAACTCTTGTTGAATTCCTTCTTTCACACAATTTTTTTGAATTCATTCAACACATAATCTCCTCCATTATTTCTTTTGAGAGCCTTCACCTTCTTGTCGGTTTATTTCTCAACTAATGCCTTAAATTTTATGAACTTGGAGAATGTCTCATATTTTTTCCACATGAAGAAGATCCAACACTTCCTTAAGAAGTCATCAATAAAAATGACAAAATATTTGTGTTTGGTAGTGGAGGTTGTCAAGAAAGGTCCATAGGCATCAGAGTGGATCCTTTCTAGAATTGCATGTGATTTTCTATCTTGATCATGGAATGTGGATTTTGTGTACTTCCCCAAGGCACATCCTTTGCATACACCTTGATTATCAAGCGCTCATTTCGGGAGGCCAATGGTTATTTATTGCATAATCTTCAAGGCACCATGATGCAAATGGCCAAGTCTTCTATGCCAAAGTTCACCAACATCAGAGCCCAACACTTTCTCTGCCTTAGTGCTTAATGCAACACAATATTCCACATCTCGCTTATACATGTTCTTCACATGAATCCCGATCTTGTTCACCTGTCCTGTGGCTATATGTCTCAAAAATGATTTTCCTTTGCTGAAGATCACATCATAACCACGATAATTCAAAACTACAATAAAGGTGAAACTTTTCTTTAGGCCTAGAATGAACATGAAATCCTTGAGCTTGAGAGGGGAACTCAAATCCCTCTAAAAGGTGACTGTACCAATCCCTGTCACGTTATACCTTTTGTCATCTCCCATCTCAATGTGCATTTGGAGATCTTTTTCCTCTAGGTCACAGAAAAAATCTCTACATCCTTTCATGTGGAACAAGGCACTTGAGTGCAAGTACCACATGCTCCCCACCCCTGTGCTTGCAATGCATACGATAAGGGTAAATTCAAGCTCGAATTTTGAATCCAAGGCTTCACCTACTCCTCCTCCTCAAGTCTTATTGCTTTCCTTTTTGTGTGGAAACTTTGTGGCATAGTGCCAAAATTCATGACAATGGAAGCATTTAATTTTGGAAAAATATTTATTCTTTCCTCCTTGATTGGATTCTGGTTTGGTTTGAGATTTATTCCCTTTTCATTTCTCTCTCTTTCCAACCAATGTAAATTTTTCTTTACCCTCGCCCTTGGATGAAGTCTCATATCTGGTATTCCGCCTCATTTCCTCCTGTACCAAATTAGACCATAAGCATTCCCAATTCTGTAATTTCTCCGTCCTGTTCAGAAAATATTAGTAGCTATGCCAACTCTTGGGAAGGCCTAGAAGGGCTAGGCTTACCAATTCATCCTATGAAAAAGTAACACCAACTATTGCAAACTCATCACGAACTTATGTGAACCTACTTAGATACTACGAGATAGTGTCATTCTTTTGCATATTGATATTTTAAAGTTTATCCTTGAGTGCCAGCTTCCTGTGGTCACTACTATTATGGAATAGATATGTCAATTCCTACCACATTGAATAAGGAGTTTCTTTCCCATGGATATTGGTGAAAATGTGGTTCCATACTCCCTCCAATATTATTCTCCTTGCCTTGGATACATTTTTCTTCCACTGAGAAAGGTTATGGGCACTGGATTCCACTGGTTTTGAAACATCGCTCTTGATGTATTAAAGTAATCCATTGTCATTGAATACTGCCTCCATGTGATCCTTCCATGCAATGTAATTAGATATTCCTTCCAAGGCACACTGTAGCCTTAGCCTATTGAAGGTCATCTTCTCAACTTTGAAGAGGTCCTGCTACATTGAATTGAAAATTCCAACCTCCCTGAGGAACAACTTTGAAATTCCTGCTCTAATGTGAATCATTCTCTGATACCATGTAGAAATTAAGGTGTATATTTGCAACTTCTCATGAAGTTTTAATCAAAATCATAAGACACAAACCTACTCTACTACTCTATGGAATCCAATTCACAATTTAGAACATCAATCACAAATATGCAATGAGAAATAACACACATGCACAAAATATTATTTCTGAGGAAAGAAATATGCAAAAAACCCCAATGCCTACTTGCATTAATCTAATGAATAGAAATGTATTACAATTTCTATGCTCAATTGAGCACAACCTACAAGCAAACAACCTATCTCTCAGCTCACTAAGAAGCTTTGATCCAAACTTATTCAAATTTTTCCTTTGCTCGAGACCCTATTTCCTTGTGCAATTCCTTGATAAATCATGCCCCTATTATTTAGGAATTTTTCCAAAATGGATTGTGCAATTCCCAAGGTTGATCATTTGACTGCATGCAACACTTGTACACTCAAGACTAGTCTACAAATGATGTTACACTGCATTGGAATCTCCACCACAACTGGTGATCTAGGTGGATATTGGTGGCCACTTGCCAATTCCCCTTGGACCCCCACCATTCTTTCTTTCAGTTTTTTAGTTTCCTTAATTGTAGCACAATTTACTATTTTTAGCAGTTTTTCACGTCCTGAACTTTCAGAGCCGTTTTGAGGCCCTAAATGACATTTTTTGGGAAAACCAGGAGCAACATGGGTCCATGGAATGATGTTGCTCCTCCCAAAGTTGTATTCCTTGGATATATCTTTCTAATGAGGTATTTTGCGTGTCAAATGTAGATCATATGCCAAAGTTATGACCCTGGGAAATTGATCTACCAATTTACCCAAAACAGGGTCCATAGTTTGGTGCTTCATCTCCTAGGGTTAGGTTTTTGCATGTTTAGGGTTTTCCATTATTTCTCAACAATAAATAGGCCTTCAAGCCTCATTGTAAGATAGTTCAGAGGCATGTAGCTACCACATCTCTTCTCAGAGATAAGCTACCATCGCCCTAGCTAGTTTATTTCCATTTCTGTTTGTAAGCATATTTCAATATTTTACAATAATGAAATGAAGTATTATTTATGTTGCATCTCTGTATGTATGGTTATATATGTAATTTTTTGCATTCCTATTTAAATCTGGATTAGTGGTATCAGAGTGGTCTGCTCTTTCTCTCTCTTTCTTTGTATGTCCCCAACGAGGTCGGGATATAAGGAGCTAGGGCTTGAAATGGTCGAACCTTTGCAAGACCAGCCTCGCAAATCCCGACAACCTCCCATGGCGGATGAAAAGAAAGATGAGGGGGCAGGAGATCTTATCAAAATATTGCTCGAAGAGGCCCTCGAGTGACAAAGGAATGCGATGATGGACAACTTTGCCTAGATCCTTCAGCGACTACCCAGGGGCGACACATCTACTTCCAACAGCGACTCTGGAAACACCACACCCTTTAAGGTACTAGTTCACTTTGACATTCCCATACTTGAGGGTAAGATAGATGCAGATGTCGTAAATAAATGGTTAAATTTGCTAGAAGGGTATTTTCTGTTCATGATTTGTAATATTCCTAACCCAGAATATTCCTCAAACCCTAGCAAAAACTCCAACCAAATATGTGCAAATGATATAATAACCCAGAAGTGATAAAATAAC
>APFE030302486.1:21734-40783 GCA_000404065.3 Pinus taeda
TATATAGATATATTTGGTTGATGTCCTAGGTTGATCTAGGTTAAATGTATTTATGTTATTGGACATATTATATGATGATGTAGGGTTATGGTTCCTAGATATATGTGTTGACCTAGTCATTGATGGTCATGAGTCTTAGTATTTAATGGAAGTCCTCGTATGAGATTATAGGATGATGATATATGATAATATAGGGTATTGTAGCTAAATCTTAGTGAATTAAAATTGTATAGTATGTGTAACAATCTAAAATTTGTTTAGATGATTGTTGGAAAATGAAAAATCTAGGATTTTGCAGTTAGATCATAGTAGTGACATTGTCTAGTGTGAAATGTAACAAGATGAGATATGTGTAAGGTTGTTGAATTTGTGAAAACAAAATTCTAAGATTTTGGAGTTGAACCTTAGTTGAAGTAGAAATCTTTGATGAATATGATACTCTGAGATTCTTGAAGAGATTGTTGAAATTAGAATTTTGGTTGAGTTTGAAGATTGCTAAGAAATCTAGGGTCTCCAAACTAACCCTAGTGGTAGTTGGTCATGATAGTGATTGATTTATTGTTGATTGAAAATCTATGGGATTGGAACTAACCCTAGTGGAAACTGGTCATATTGATGTCTAAGTTGTGATTGACTTTGATTGATTTATTCGTATGAAATCTAGGATTTGTATAAATCCCTAGTGAGAAGTCCAACATATGAAATATCGTTAGATACTTTGTAGATTTATTTGCGAAATTGTTTCTAAGGTTTGCTATATGTTGTAGTAAGGTATTTCATGCCTTTGGAAGACATATTGAAACCCTAGATGGAATAACTATTGTTATGAAGTATTCTAGGGTGTATGACAAAGTCCCTAGCAAGATGTTGAAGATTATATATATCTTGTTTGTAATTGAGTATGATATATGTATGAAATGCTTTTGTGATTCTGATATGGCTAACGCCATGCTTCTATAGTTTTGGTTGTACTTGCTATCTAAGTTGTGTAGGTACACAATCTTCAACTTGGTGAAGATGTTCGATGTAACAAGCAAGTTGTGCTGGTACATAATATTAAACTTGTTGAAGATGTGATGAGCATGATGGGGATGATGATAACTCTGATCAAATGATTGAAAACCATGAAAAGATTCTCCTATGTCGAAAAAGAAGAAGCTGATCTTCCGGAGGAATCATGAGTAGAAGAGATATCCTTAAGAGTAAGAGGGGGTTTGGATAAAGAGGTGCTTCCTGGTTGAGAGGGAGTGTCAGATATGGTTCTCTACTTCACGAGTCATGCACTAGACCAGGAATAATAGCCGCAAGTCTAAGTGAAGGCCATGAACAGGAAAAGGAAATTGTAGAATGCATTTTGAAGTGTTGCTGAAAGAAGGAAAGCATGATCTAACTGAAGAATATGTTGCTACGTATGAAGTAGGAAGAAAAATTTATGATTAAGGAATCTTCTCTCAAAGATTCGGTTGATAGTCCTACTATGGAGAATTGAGAAGCGGCATCTGTTTCCTGGAAAACTTTGGAGGTTTATGTTTGATTATATACTTGTGAAAGTATGTTATTGATTGGGGTTGTGTTTGTATAGGTGAATCTCTTGAAGGAAAGCATGTCAGTTACCAATCAGTTTGATTGGCAGAGATTGGTTATTCTTGATTTGTTGGATCAAGGGGTGTTGAGGCTTTGTGAGTGAAGCATTTCCTGGGGAGACATATAGCTGACACTTTGTGTTGATGTCTGAGTCCCCGAAGTTGGAAAGGTGGTGTTGGTCATTGAACTTTGACACGCACCTGGATTTTTGGGTTAGTGGTTAACAAGTAAGCCTGACAATACCTAGAGGGGCTGAAAGCTTTATTCCATCTTAGTCCACCTAGATAGATTTCCCTGGTCAGGAATCTAGTCCATGGCATTGCGGTGCCTAAATTAATTGACTGGTTGGATAGATTTCCCTGGTTAGGAATCTAGTCCATGGCATTGTAGTGCCTAAATTGATTGACTGGTTGGATATATTTCCCTGGTCAAGAATCTAGTCCATGGCATTGCGGTGCCTAAATTGATTGACTGGTTGGATAGATTTCTCTCGTTAGGAATCTACTCCATGGCATTGTGGTTCCTAAATTTCTTCATGGTTCATATAGTTTGATATCTTCCATTGTATATGTACATTATGAATACCTCCCTATTTAAGAGGGTGTGTTGGAAAAAGTAACTATGTTCGGTCTTCAATAGTGTACTTGAGTCATCATGTAATGTACTTGTCAAAAGAATAAATATTTATTATTATTATTATTGTCGTGACTTATTAAAGCATGTTTTTCATGCTTGGGTCACCATGTTTTAGGTAAAAGTTTCCATTGACAACTTCTAAGATTTATTCTGAGTCTATAGAATTATTGTATATTTAAATAGACCCTTTATGGGCCTTTGAATCATGCAAATCGGTATATTATTGAGTCAAATATGAATTAGGAACCTCCACACCATGTCGTCCTAAGAGAAGATCAAACCGGCCTAAGGACCCATTCTACCCCACAAGAATCCTATAAAAGGAAGGACTATGAGTTCATTTGGAGCATCACTTCTCATTCTCTCTCTTCTGGGCAGAAGTGTGAAAATCTATTTTCCGGGCAAAAGTGTGAAATAGGAGGTTGAGAAAGTTTGTTGTTGGGAAGCCGAAGTGAATGTGAGTTTGGGGGAGTCTAATGAGTCAAGGAAAATCAAAATTTTGGTGGTGGTCTGTCTCTGTTTCATGTTTTGGAGTGGGAGAACGAAGTCTCCCAAATTGGACTGCTTCCGGACGCCGTGAGATGCCACAAGTTGCTGCATAGTCGAAGTTGCTGGAAAGAGATCAATCTTCTGGAGGTTGACTTGGTGTGGAGGGAAGGGTTGGTCAAGGTCTAGGGTGAAGAGTCTCAAAGAATACTGTTGAAAGGAATAATTACTTGGATTGGGTTTTCCCCTCAAGGGGGGTTTTTCCTTGGCATGTGCTTACATATTGTGTTCATTGTTTTATGTGTTGCTGCTTTGTGTAATTACTTGATTAACAAAAGAAAGAAGATATACAGAATCATAATAATAAGTAACATCAAAAGTAATTATCAATATCGAGAAAATATTTTCCTTTCTGATTTTCCGATAGGGACATCCCTACCTAAGTCCTCAAGAGGTGTATAAAAAACTAGTGGAAGAGCCATTGATAGAAATTGAGAAATTTGCTAAGTTTACACATGACATAATCCAATAGGTGACCTCCAAGCCCGGACCAATCTATAAAAGAACTAATTAGCGAAAATTCCAATTCAATTTATCAAATTTCTTATTGAGATCCATCTTGAAGACTAAGGCATTCTGAGCTTTTATTTTTATGGAATGTAGGACTTCTCGAGCAATTGCAATGGTTTCATGAATCTTTCTCTCAGCCAAACAACCAAATTGGTTGGGGGACGTCTTCTCAACTAATACCCCCTAAATCCTATTGGAGATAATTTTTGAGATGATTTTATAAACCAAATTACATAGAGATATGAGCTTGGAGTCAAGTAAAGTCTTTGGCTTA
The DNA here is from genome assembly GCA_000404065.3 of Pinus taeda. Classification (NCBI taxonomy): domain Eukaryota; kingdom Viridiplantae; phylum Streptophyta; class Pinopsida; order Pinales; family Pinaceae; genus Pinus; species Pinus taeda. Next base: position 25,285 of record APFE030302486.1, read on the forward strand.
GAACATTTAAGAATCAGAGCTATATACGTATCATTAATGGCTAAGGAGACTTTTTAGTACCTTCTTGTTTCTTCTACCATTTTGCAAAGATTAGGTCCATGATATTAAAGAGAGAAATAGAAAGTTTGATAGTCCAATCATCAAGGCATGGACTTTTGTCTTTGGATAAATACTTTAGGATATCTTTAGTTTCCTCTAGGGAGACTGGGCTACCAATTTGGATAGAGTCCTCATCATTGAAAAATATCAGTTAAATTCTGATGAGATGAAGTTGGGAGTTGATGATGGAGGAACCAAAATCACTAAAAAGGGAGGAGAAGAATGAGGAAGAAACAACATTTAAGTCCTAAGGACTAGAGGCAGTCTTCCCATCCTCTAGCTCCAACTACCAAATATAATTTATATTTCTTCTAGGGTTAGCTTAATTATGGAAAAATTTAGTGTTACCATCCCGCTTCTTTATCCAAGTTACCCTACTTTTTAGTCTCCAAGTCTCTTCTTCCACTTTCAAAATATGCAATTTTCTAGTTTCCAAGAAGCTCATTCTTTAGGAAAGATATGTAGGGAAGTGAGAGCAAGAAATTTTTCGAAATACATGATCATACTTAGCTTTAAGAGTCGATAGTTCTTAATTTTTCTCAACTTTCCTATTATTTTCCCAATCAACAACTTCCTTCTTGAGCTCCAAAAGTTTTCTAACCAAAAATTCCAAAGTAGAGAGCCAACCATAATCTAACAGTTTTTCCAAATATCCGCCATTAGTGATATAAATGTTGCCATTGATGTCAATATGATGTCCAACATTGTTGAAGCATGCCCCATGTTTATGATGCCCTAACATGGAAGAAGTCCTAGCAGACCAATGAATGAAGAACTTATATGAAGCTTTAGCATTGTTCAACATTATGATGAAAGGTTGAAAAACCCTAGAAGGTTGGTAGAAGATTGGAAATCCCTAAAATTGTTGAAGAATGATGGATGAACATATATGGAAGGAGCCCTACATCTATGAAGAAGAATCCCTAGCTTTGTTAAAGCAAGGCCCAATGGATGAAGATCATATATGGAAGAAACCATAGCAATGAAACTCTAGTTGCATGGAAGAAACCATCAAACAAGGCTGCCATGGATATCAATTCAACATAAAGAATAAATGGAGGGAAAATGATCAAATCATTTCTTCTATAAATGTATTTGACTTATAGTTACGTATTTTTATGAAATAAACAAATAAGAAACTATTGAAGGATATATTAGGTGTAGGGATGGGCGATTTACATTGGCTTAAGTTATAAAAATGCATGAGTGAATCAAATTTGAGGTTATTTCTGAGGTAGTTTCAGTTATTTCCACCTAACAACAACCACTTCCAGCTGTCAAGGCACTTTTCAAGCATGTTTCTAGACCACAAATGATCGCAAATTGGGTTATCTTCATAAGCAAAGGTTTAGGAATTTTTTTTATATCTTATACAACAAGTGATAGATACAAGAAATGATGATCCTAACCTAAAGATAAACAATTTATAACAGAGTTAATAATTTCTAGGAGATATATCATTTCTTGGGATACAATAATGTGACAAGATAACTTGCAAACTATTATGATGAATGGTCTCGCCATATTAGCATTATAAATTTCTTTTGGATGGTTGTTCTGGGACATCAGAAGGTAAAGACAATAAAGAAGAGGAGCACCCAACTTGTAAATTATTTTAACAATGTATTACTACGCATGAAACAATGGAATCACTTGAAGGATATGTTGTCTTTATTATATCTTATAAATCTAGTAAGGACGACTTCTCTTTAAAAAACATAAAAAAATTTAATTCAATTTTTATATAGACCAGCTCAGCTACAAGTCAGCTCATCTTCCAAAGGTTGTGTCTCTTCACAACATACAAAAAAAACTATAAATACCTAGTTGTGCTCATCATTTTGGCAATGAAAAATTTGTCAAGCACAAAGAAAAACAAGTTCTGATCTAAAGTCAGTTTTGGATTTTCTATGGCTAGGGTTTTTAAATACATCATTATTTATGTGAAAAAAGCTGCTCGAATTTGTGACACATTGACTAGTGGTTTAGTATAGTCCCATGCAAAGAGGATTCAGATCTGTGAAAAAATTGTGGATAAAACCTACACTTTTTGCTGACCTATAACTCTCGACCCTGTTGAAAATATTGTAACCTCAACCTGTGACAAATCTGTGGGAGACTAGAGGTTAGACCTATTATAAAAGTGTAGACACTAGTTAACGGTCAGACCTTCTTGTGGAAAATTTATAATTTAGGTTTGTGGTGATTTTTTTGAAGCTTGGACTTACATTGATAGATTTGTCCACTCGCTCCTGTGGCATTACAAACTTGGATCTGTGGCTAACATTTGAACTCAGACTTATAAAAATTGTTGTAGACCTTAAGAAGCTTGGACTTGCAGCAAATTTCAAAACTAGAAGTCAATGTATTTAAGATATCATTTGGAGCAAATTTGAAATCTGGAAGTCAAGGTCTTTAATACATCATTTGGAGCAGATTAAGGTCTTGAAGTCAAGAAGTTTTAAGGCATCAATTGAGCAGACTTTGAAGAATTTCTTGGAGAACATTTGAGGAGACTTTGAAGATTGTCTATTAAAGGACTTAGTTGAATCAATCTTAGAGAATATACCCTTTCCCTTGAAGGTGTATTGACTTTGAATATATCTTTGGAGCATATTGAATATTATCTTGAGCATCTAGCAGATACCTGGAGTACTGGAAAAACTTGTAAGAAGGCACGATGCATGATTGAATCCTTCATGGAGTAAAATTGAAGAAGATTTATTGGGTAACATGAAGAGTCTTGGAGACACCTACTAGAGTTATTTGTGTTGACCTTCATCCTTGGATCATAGTTGGAGAATACCCTTGCAACAACCATTGCATATCTGAGGAGCAATCCCCAAAGCATTATTGAAGCCAATTGAAGATGTTCATTAAAGGACCTTTGAAGACTCACTTGTTACCTTGATTAAAGACATTCCTAAAGACATGATTTGAATAACTTATGGATATTACACTCAACACTTACTGAAGATTGATTTGGAAGTCTTTAGGAAGCTATGAATTACCTTAAAAATTGAAGCAGATTGAGAGGGTTAGAGCCTTAGAGGATTAGAGTCCTCCCATAGGGTTGGAGCCTTGTGTAATACTAGGTTGGAGCTTGAATTGTTGAGAGGATCAGAGTCCATTGGAATCCCAATTTGGAGCTTGTAAGAATACATGTTAGAGCCTAGTTGATTTGAAGATTAGAGTCTTCATCTAGCGTTGGATCCCTGAAGTATTATTGTACTTGATTCGTTAAAGGAGCATTGAAGTCCTCACCATTTATTGTTAGTAAAACTATTTATTTTATTGTTATTTTTTTTCTTGTCTTTTAAGTGATCTTAATCAGTATAAAATAACAATTGAAAGGAAATATTGATTCACCCCCCTTAGTATTTCCAATAATTGGTATCAGAGCTTGTACCTTCAGTCACAACCTAATAGCTAAAAGGTAGATCCTTAGAACACAAATGGAAAAGTCAAGGAAGAGAGGCTTCAAACCTTCTAAAGATGTCTCCTCCCTAGTGAAGAAATCAAAATAAAATATGGTTGACAAAGCTCCCTTGTTTAATGAAGAAAACATGAGGCATGGAGACGTAGAATGGAATTATTTTTGATGGCTAAAGGTCCTGAAGTCTAGGAATCAATGGTTACTGAAAGCACAATGAAGGAGGATTCCAAGGAATATAATGCAAAGGGAGTAAAGGCAATCTTGAGTAGTTTACCAAATCCGATAAAAGCCAACATGAAGAAATACTCTCATGCAAAAGAGATTTGGGAGAATCTTTAAGATCTTCATTCAAAAATACTTTTTCTCATGACCTTAGATCTAGAAGATGGTGGACAAGAGAAAAAATAAAATCAAGAGTCAAAGGAGGTAGATGAAGGAACCAATTGTATAAAAGAGGATGATGATGAATAAAAACCTAACGTGGTAGTTGAAGTATACCTCAAGGAAAAACTTGTGGTTTCTCTAGAAAAGATAAAGAATTTGAAAAAGCAAAACGAGGAACTCAAGAAGAAGGTACAAAATGTTGATCATGACCTTGTCAAAACAAAGGAAGAAGTTATCTTTTTAAAACATCGAATACACGAAAGAGATGAGGATATCAATAAGCTTAAGGAAGAATTCCATTAGAATGAGAAGAGACATAATGAAGAAGTCATCTCTATGACAACTCAATTAGAAGAAACAAAAAGAAGGGAAGGAATCTTAACAAGTCATCTCAACCAAAAATTTGAGGACCTGAGTAAATTTGAAGCAAAAATTGGTCAACATGAAGAATAAGTCAACTCCATAAATTTTTGGTAAGAGGAAGAAAAGAGAGTAGAACAAGTAATAAATATCCAACTGATAAAGAAAGAAGAAGACTACAAAATACTTGAAGAAGATATTGATTTCTTGAGAAATGAAATCGACAAGCTATCTAAGAATCTAAAGAGTTCTCAAGTCTTAGATGACATCCTTAGTCATCAAATAACTCCACTTGAAAAATCTAGTCTTGGATATGCAGGTGAGCCTTCCAGCAAAAGTGATGCAAAACCTAAAGCATCAAAGAACGAGAATGTGGAGAAGCTTGAAAGATGTACCCCCAGCTCCAACAAAAGCAAGGAAAGGAGTCAAAATAACATTGGAAGAGAATATGATCCAAGAAGATATGATGTTGTCAGAAAATCAAATAGAAATCAATACCATCAAAGAATCTCAAGGCATAACATCTTCAGGAATGCACCAAGACAATCCTCATATTCCAGGTATCAAATTATATTTTTTTGGCTATTATTACTCTTGTACAAATTTTGGGCACATGGAAAAGGATTGTAGGGAATATGTTAGAGACATTTATGAGGACTCCTATCAGTTCCCCAAAAGTAAAGTTGCAAGAAGATACTCCAATGTGTTCACCACCAAGAAAAATGATCATTTATTCGAGTTCAAAGTTGAATGTTTCAAATCACATAATGTTGGGCATATATCTCGAGATTGCAACTTGAATTGGGTTCCTAGAAAAATTGAAAAATAATCATCAACCAAGCATGAAAAAAAGGTCACAAAGGTTTGGAGAAGGAAGCACATTGAACTAGAAAAAGAACATGTTGAATTTCCCTTGAATGTTCAAGACATCAATCCTTGCTACTGATCAAATATGAAGATCATGCATATTAAGGGGGGTAAATCTATGAAAAAATAAAAAAATGATGACAAGGAGAGAAACATATTGTCAGGGGGTTTTTCCTTGATAATGATAGAGGGAGTAAAAGATAGGGGGGAACTTAATGGAAAGACACTATCAGGAAAAGCACCCCATTTTCCATTGATGTTAAAGGGGGGGAGAATTATGAAAAGGGGGAAAGTATTTCCATAAATGAAAAAGGGGGATATTGTTGGATAAATGTTGTCATTGACATTAATATGATGTCCAACATTGTTGAAGCACGCCCCTGCATGTTAATGATGCCCTCGCATAAGCCCTATCACGGAAGAAGTTTTAGTAGACCAATGGATGAAGAACTTATATGAAGCTAAACAGTGTTCAAGCATTATGATGAAAGGTTGGAAAACCCCAGAAGGTTGGTAGAATATTGGAAAGCCCTAGAATTGTTGAATAATGATGCATGAAAATATATGGAAGGAGCCCTACATATATGAAGAAGAAGCCCTAGCTTTGTTTAAGCAAGGCTCAATGTATGAAGATCATATATGGAAGAATCCCTAGCAATGGAACCATAGTTGCATGGAATAATCCCTCAAATAAGGCTGCCATGGAGATCACTTCAGCATAAAGAATAACTGGAGGGAAAATGATCAAGCCATTTCTTCTATAAATGTCTCTGAATTCTAGTTACCAATATGTTTTTGAAATAAACAAAGAAAAATTTGTTGAAGGATATATTAGGTGTAGGGTTGGGCGATTTACATTCGTTTAGGTTATTAAAATGCATTAGTGGGTTAAATTTGAGGTTGTTTATGAGGTATTTTAAGAGATTTCCACATAACAACCAACACTTCCAACTGTCAAGACACTTTTCCAACATGTGTCTAGACCATAAATGATTGCAAGTTGGGTTATCTTCATAAGCAAAGATTTAGGAAAAATTGTATAGCTTATTTTTTATCAGAAAAACAAGCTATAGCTACAGGAAATAATGATCCCAACCTAGAGATAGACAATTTAAAGTAGAGTTAATAATTTACAGGAGATATATCATTTCTTGGGATACAATAATGTGACTAGATAACTTGCAAACTATTATGATGAATGACCTAGCCACATCAACATTATAAAGTTCCTTTGGATGATTGTCCTCGGACATCAAAAGGTGAAGACAGTAAAGAAGAGGAGCACCCAACTTGTAAACTATTTTAACAATGTATTACTACATAGGAAGCAATGAAATCACTTGAAGGATATGATGTCTTTATTATATCTTACAAACCTGGTAAGGTCGGCTTCTCCTTATAAAATATAAAACAAAATTGAATTCAATTGTTATATAGGTTGACTCAACTACATGTTGGATCATCTTTCAAAGGTTGTATCTCTTCACAACATACACAAAAATTATAAATACCTAGTCGTTCTCATCATTTTGGAAATGAAAAATTCATCAACCACAAATAAAAACAAGTTTAGATCTGAAGTGCTAAAGGAGACAAGAAAAGGACGAAAATTTGAAGATTATCGGTTTGGACAAAGTTTGTTTTTTATTTTTTTTGTGGCTAGGGTTTTGAAATACATAATTGTTTATGTGAACAAAGATTCTCAAATTTATAACACCTTGACCTGTGGTTCAATACAGTCCTGTGCAAAGAGAATTCAGGCCTGTGGAAAAATTGTGGACAAAACCTACACTTGTTACAAAACTATAACTCTCAGCTTTGTTGAAAACCCTGTAACCTCGACTTGTGATAAATCTATGGGAGACTAGAGTTAAAACTTGTTGAAAAAGTGTAGGCACTAGTTAAAAACGTGTAGACACTAGTTAAGGGTGATACCTTCCCATGGTACATTTATAATTCAAGTATGTGGTGATTTTTTTGAAGCTTGGACTTACATTGACATATCTTTCTACTCACTCTCGTGGCATTACAAACTTGGATCTGTGGAAAGCATTTGAACTCAGACTAACAATATTTGTTGCTGACCTTAAGAAGCTTGGACTTATAACAGATTTGAAGTCTGAAATTCAATGTCTTTATGACATCATTTGGATTAGATTGAGGTCTTGAAGTCAAGACGTTTTCAGGCACCAATTGAGCAGAATTTGAAGAATTTCTTGAGAACATTTGAGGAGACTTTGAATACTGTCTATCGAAGGAAGTAATTGAAGCAATATTCGAGCATACATCCTTTCCCTTGAAGGTGCTTTGACTTTGAAGGTATCTTTGGAGCATATTGAAGATTATCTTGAGCATCTAGCAAATATCTGGAGTATTGGAAAAGCTTGTAAAAAGACAGGATGCATGATTGAAGCCTTCAAGGAGTAAAATTGAAGAAGACTACTTGAGTAACATGAAGAGTCTTAGAGACATGTACTAGAGTAGACGATGTTGTTATAGACATATTTGGGCACATCAACCCCAAACTTATATGTCAATAAACTAGGGCTCTTCAACCCCTGAGTTGTTTCATACCCTAAAAGAACATAGTCATTTGATTACATAATTCCCCAAAATTTCCACTTGAGAAACCATCCATAAATGGCCTAAACTGAACCATAGTGACTGCTCCACTAGCAAATAGGTGAGATGCATACTATTTGGGCCTTCTATAGGGTACGATGGGTGAGGATGGACAAATGTCCGAGACAGTTTGCTAGGTGGTTGCTCATGGAATCTTCTAGAAACTTCTCCTATGCCACTTGCCTCTCTAAATTCACCCAAGGATGAGTAAGAGATCCAAGAAATCTCCAAGTGGAACCAATTGTAACAAGTTGAATGACACTAATCAAACCCCATAGATGATTCACACCCTTGCACACATCTATAAATGGATCCCTCATCTAAGAGATCTAGAGGCTGGAATATTGTGAATTGCAAGGAAGTGTTGATAGATTGTAATTGAGGAAAGAGCATTGTATTGTTGGTGTGATCTTGCTATTTCATGAGGTGAAGAGGATTGATGCTGGGAGGATGATGCTAGATCAGACAATAGGGTTGTAATTCTCCCTTCTATTTAATAAAGTTCTTCATGTTTTCTTCCATATGATTGTGCAATTGTGAATGTTATCATTTGTGAATGATGTTATATGTCCATTATACATCTGATTCTATAATGTTTATGTTGTAATAGATCACGATGCTTTGACGGTTCTTTGTTGATGTACTTGTGCAGGTACTCTCCAAGCGGGTTAAGTACGGAGAGGAGTTGCAGGTTCTGTCAAGGGGGAGAGAGATCAAACAAGGGATTAAGAAGAAGTTCCAGGTTGGTTCCTTTATCTTTCTCTTATCTGTTGCACATAGAATAAATCATTGAATTACTTTAAGCTATTGTTTCTAGGGTAGCTGTCAAACCTAGAGGGCTAGTCATTCGACAAGACACTAGTTTTCCCTAAAACAGATGTTCACCTTCATCCTTGAAACATAGTTGGAGAAGATCCCTTGTAGAAGCCATTGAGTATTTGAGAAGAAATCCCCAGAGCATTGTTGAAGCTAGTTGAAGGCATTCGTTAAAGGACCTTTGAAGACTCACTTGTTGCCTTGATTGAATACATTATTGAAGACATGATTTGAAGACCTTGTGAAGATGACCTCAGGACTAATTAAAGATTAGTTTTTAAGCCTTGAGGAAGTTGTGAGATTACCTTAAAATTTGAAGCATATTGAGAGGGTTGGAGCCTTGTGGATACTAGGTTGGAGCCTAAATCATTGAGAAGATTGGAGTCCTCCAGAAGACCAAGTTGGATCTTGGCACCATAGAGGTTGGAGCTTAGTTGATTTGAAGATTGGATTTTTCATTTAGGGTTGGAGCGATAAACTATTTCTCCTATAATTTTTCTTTCTAATGGTGACATTTTGTAATAGAGTGTTAAGATCAGTCACATGTTTTTCAATAGGGGACGTCCTAGAGAACATAGGAATGATAGACATGTTAACTACTTATTAGATGTGCAGACTTATTAGTGGTTATGTAATGATTGACAGATGGAAGACAAGGAAAAAAAGGCCAAATGGAATAAGGTGGCTTGTCCTACAAGAATTATAGGGCCAATCACCATAAAATAATCTAAAAAAACCAAGGGCAAAGGGGATTTTTGGTTGGTCTAGAGAAACTGAGCCAGAATGGGACCTAGCCAACCGCATACATAAATAGAACAACATAAAAGAGGGGGAATGGAGCTAGGAAAGGGCATGAAAAAAGTAAGGGAGAGAACAATGAAATGAAGAGAGAGAGAAGGAGAAGGTAGAAGAAAGAGGGAAGACATTCGAATAATAGAACCAAGTAGCGAGTATGTTATTGGGAGATAGGGGTGCAAGGCACAAATTGTGTACCCTATGTAATATCAAGGAGGACCGTTACATAGAGGAACAACATAATATCCAAGTAATTAACACTTCAACTCGTAGATCTTGGTGTCACATTTTCTTGGGTAAATTGTGCTTAGTTGTTTTAAAACATTTGAATCTGCTTGTATTCCAATTTTGCAGTGAACTTAATCCCTTGTTTTTTTTTGTAAGTTCACATTGCCAACAAGTTGGGGTGGATGATTCATCCAACATTACTTTTTCTCATTGCTACATTTACCTGTATGTTTGCATAAGCCATATGACTTTTGTGGTTGGGAAAATTAATGTTTATAAGACTGTGTGGTTACTGAATTCTCATTTTGTAGATACACATTCTCGTTGTTGAATTTACCTATACATTTTCAGAATGCATATGACTTTGATGGTTGGGAAAACTACTATTGATAAGACTGTGTGTTTAACAACTTCTCACTTTGCAAATTATGTGGTAGTCTCAACATACATGCTGGAGATGATTTCTTTTATGAAAGTCAACAAAGAAAAGATACACTTTGCATATATCCTATCAATATATTTCACCAGTACTTGACCTAATTAGTCTGCATATAGTAGCCTCATAATTGCGATGTTGCAACTCTTGAAGTGTTGTTTGATCTTACTAAATTTGAGATATGCATACAAGGTAAATTGCAACTTGGGGATAATTTTGTGATACCCATACTCATGGAAATAACTCCTTCCTAAATCAACCGAGGGTGGAGGTTCTTACCTCTGGAGTCCCTTATTGGCTAGCGGGTGGAGGAAGTGGCTTCCCTAGACTAGCCTCCTTTGACCAAAGCACTCAAATTGCTATGAGAAGGCTATTGAATGCCTAGACGAGGATGGGGAAATAAGAATGTTAGAAGGAAAAATAAAAACTACTTCAATGAGAATGATCACAACTATGCAAGCTAAGCATAGTCATAGAAAATGGTGTACCCTATTTTTCGTGCACATTTATAATGATGCTGAAGCTAAAAACAGGGCAGAGAAAGAGGACAGTAATGTCTTGAATATATATCATGTTCTACAAGAATACCAAGATGTATTTCCTCTAGACATACCTGGTTTTCCCCCTCATAGGGAGGTAGAATTTTCTATCGAGCTAATGCTAGGAGCAACACTGACATCCAAGGAACCATATTGGATGAGTGCTCCTGAGTTGGTAGAACTGAAATTACAATTAAAGGAGATTCTTAATAAAGGATACATAATCCCAAGTGTGTCTCCATGAGGAGCACCAGTATTATTTGTAAAGAAAAATGATATCATGCTCAGATTATGCATTGATTACATGCAATTGAATAAGGTGACGATACAAAAACATATACCCATTGTTGTAGATTGATGATTTATTCAATCAATTGAAAGGAGAAACGATCTTCTCAAAGATTGATATGAGATTAGTATATCATCAAGTGTGCATCACGAAGAAATATATCTATAAAACAACCTTTCAAATAAGGTATGGGCATTGTGAGTTTGTAGTGGTACCCTTCGGGCTTACAAATTCCCCTACCACTTTTATGTGCCTAATGAACATGTTAAACCCCTACTTGGATACATTTTTGGTTGTCTTTGTTGATGACATATTGGTCTACTCAAGTACCAAGGAGAGACATGAAGAAAATCTGGAAATATTCCTACAATTATTAAGGGAACATAAGATTTATGTGAAGCTAATCAAGTGTGATTTCTTCCAATATTAGATACACATAGTCTCCAAGGATGGGATAACAGTTGACCCAGAAAATATCAAAGCCATAATGGAGTGGCCAACACCAAAGAATGTGACAGAGGTAAGATTATTCATGGGATTGGAAGGATAACATAGACAATTCATCAAAAGATTCTCTAAGATAGGCCATCCAATCACTACCTTACAAAAAAAGGGAAAGATGTTTGAGTGGATAGTTGGATGTGCAACAAGTTTTGATCAATTGAAATAGTTTCTTACCAATGCACCGGTCTTAAGGATTCCCGATCCAGACAATGACTTTGTGGTTTGTACCGATGCCTGCAAAGAGGGGCTTGGTGAGGTCTTAATGCAGGAAGGGAAAGTGGTTTTCTATGAATCATGAAATTTGAATGAACATGACCTAAATTATGTGAACCATGACCTGGAGCTAGCTGCCATTATCCATGCATTATAGATGTGGAGAAAATACCTCCTCAACAAGACATTTATGTTAATGACTGATCATGGAGGGTTGAAATACTTGTTTGGTTAAACTAAATTGAATGTGAGACAATCTAGGTGGCTGGAAACACTTTTCAAATTTGACTTTGAGATCAAATATATAAAGGGCTAGGAAAACAAGGTTGTTGATGCAATTAGTAGAAAAGTGAAAATAAACCACGTAACAACCATAAGCTCTTATGGAACTGATCTTGGAGAGTGAATTAACTACGCATGGAAATATGATGATAATATCAATAGATAGCGGAAGAGTTTCAACGGGTTGAAAAGGGAGAAAAGAGTGAGAAATATCACGCCACAAAAGATGGCCTAATTAGATTAAAAAAGAGAATATATGTACCAAACAACAATGAATTGAAGAACTTCATACTCAAAGAGTTTCATGCCAAGCCATATTTTTTCCATCTAGGATATCAAAATACCCTCACGACCATCAAGAAGTTTTATTATTGACTTAATTTGAAGAAAGAGGTAGCAGAATTTGTTTGCAAAGTGTATGGAGTGCCAACAGGGGAAGGCTAAATGTGAACACTTGGCAAGATTATTATAGGCTATTCCCATTCTAGACTGGAAATGGGAAGTGAGATCCATGCATTTTATTATAGGGTTGCCAAGAACATCCATGAAGCATGACACAATTACGGTGGTAATTGACAAATTGAGGTGGCTCACTTTGTAGTAGTCAAGTACACCAATTCAGCCAACAAAGTAGCCCAAATATTCATCCAGGAGATTGTGAGACTGCATGGGGTTCCCAAGAAAATAATCTGAAACAAATGTTGAAGTCTAAAAATGTTTTCTTTTTTACTATCATTTTTCCCTCTCCTTTACCTTTTTGTGACCATCTTGTTGCAGTTTTAGCCTAATCAAGGTCATCACAAACTTACTTAAGAATATAAAAGGTATTAATCATCCATGTTTTAGAATCTATTGCTTCTTTATGAATTATAATTAAAACATCTCTACAACTACATAATATTTCTCATTCGTAGCTAATATCGAATTCTGTAGCCATCTCCATGGTTAGACAAGTTTCAATGCACCAATGAGGAAAATAAACGTACATGTAGATGAAAAATATTCCCCACATGGATGTCCACCTATCATCATGATCTGGAAGGATAAAAATATCGAAAGATGTAGAAGTCAAATCAAAAGTCAAACTCTAGCTACAACGTTTTAGTAGTCAAGAGAAGTTCGACAGGAGATCAAGTGAGATCAAGTGAGTGTGGAGAATATTTGTTCAATCGTGAAGACATGTTCGAGAAGTATCCTTCATGATTTGATCTTCCAGTAGTCCAAATCATGAGGAGATAGAATCTTAATTTAAGTTTGCTTCTTATATGGAAAATTAGTTTAATTGTTGATCGACATAGGACTCTTAGATCAATTCGATGAAGAATTGTATAAAATCCATGAGGCAAGACCAAAAACATAGTTAGCAGTTGTTTATTTCAGTATTTGCAAGCTCTGTTTAAGAAACCTGTGCGGATTAACATAATACTTTGTTCCTCTTTTCTGATGCATGGTTGAGCAATCATTTGATTAGTGAAGAACTTACACTCATGGGAGGCCCCCTTAGAGAGTTGTAAGGATAGTTTCTATTTGCATTGCAATTTATCGTAGATAGTTTGCATCTAATTAATGATTTCATATAGTTTTTTTTCTCTCTATCAATACACATAGTTACATTTCAGTTATTTTCTAATCACTTGTTGTTTTATTTCCAGAGTGGTCATAAAAAGAAAATACAAAACGATTTCTTTCAAGAATGTATTTTATTCAAGCAATTTAGTTTTACGACTCAGTTAAATTTCGTGGATGATGAGTAGATGACTTTTTAGAGTTATTAACGCACATTAGTAATCATTTGAAGCTAAATTCCCTTCAAATTACTTTCCTTTTGAAAGCAATTAGCATTAGTGTTTTTTCTATAATTTAGAGTTAGAATTTCCTTTTCTAAAAATAATGTTAAGATTTCCTTCTTCAAAGTAGTATTAAATTTTCAGTTCTGCAGATTAGTATTAGGATCTCTTTTATGAAATTAGCACTAATATTTCCTTTATGCAATTAGAAATAGATTTTCGGTTCTGCAATTAGAATAAATTGAGATTTCAAGTTAAATATTAAATTTCAATACAGTTTGGCATTTGGTTTTGATGTAGCTTTAATGGAAAGACCATGTGTGTGACAACTCTTTAATATCGTCTAATATTTATCCCTACTTAGATAAATTTAATCCAAATATAGAATTCCTAGCATATATGGTGCAGATACACTTCATAAGTACATGAACCTTGGTTGACAATGAACGAAGTAATTTAAGATCAATTAAATTACCCAACATTTTGGAGTCGTTGTCGGGGAAGTGTATATAGGATTCCATTATTGGGTTTCATATCATTTTAGGTACATTCAATTTTGATGCATAATTAAAGCATGATAAAAACCATTTATGCATAGAGAAAGGGATTCTAGGGGTAGATTTGTAGGTAGAGGTAGAAGCTCAATTCCAACATCACCACTCACCCCCGCTAGACCTCATAGTACCACACCATCCACTAAAACTTGCATCCCATCATTTGTAGGTAGACATAGACTCCTTGACGTCCATAAGTTTGAAATCCAACCAAGAGATTCACCAACTTATTCTACTAAATTCGTTGTTGAACCTACATCCCCAACAAAATGAGTAATATTTCTCTCTTCCACAGAAGAACAAATTTTAGGACAATAATTGGAGGTCCCTAGCGAAGAAGAAGAGGAAACTTATTTTAATATACCATTAGTAGAGGAATTAAAAGAAGAACTAGATAATCCTATTATAGAACCTTATATTAGCTCTTAGGAATCTACAATGACAGGGGAAGGAGAAGGAGAAGTACATAATGTAAATGGTGAACTTAGGATTGGAGGTGGAAGAGGAAGAGGAGGAAATGGAGGAGGAGGTGGAGGATGAGGTGGTAGAGGAGAACCAAATCCTCATGGATTTCCTATTTTTTATGAAGATACCACAACCACAATGAAAAAAATTTCACCATCTATCCTCCCTAATTTTCGTGGTTTAAGAAATGAGGATCCAAAAACATTTCTTTTTGAGTTTTAAGTTTTATGTAGATCTTATGACTACTTACTTGATTCTCATAAATTGAAATTATTCCCAGCTACTCTTAAATATGGAGCACTTGAATGGTTCATGCGACCAGGAAGGCATACTATTAAAAATTGGAAGAAATAAAAAATGTGTTCTTAGAAAAATATAAGGATTATTGCATGCCCCATAACCTTAAGGATGAAGTCTTTAAGATGATGCAAAAAGAGGATGAAAGCCTTGAAGACCTAGTCGAAAGATTTGGCTATAATGTTAAGAGGGCTAGGATGCATGAATTAGATGATGAAACATTAAAATATCTTTTGCTGAAATCCATAAGAGATGAGTGGATTGACCTTATCGACTTAATGGGAAAAGGATATGTTTCTCAACTTTAATTTTATGAAATCTTTGATTTGTGTAAACATATGTCAAGGGGCAAGGCTAGAACTGGTAAATATCCAAAAGACCTTGTTATGTCTAGAATTAGTAAATCTACAATTGGAACAATAAGTAGAGCTAAAATAGGCAATTTGCCTGATAATTTCAAAACAAATATCCTTGGGAGTCTTAGTGAGCAACTAGATACTCTTAGGATACAAAATAGGAAAAACTG